>VICI01000253.1:3266-46976 GCA_019593645.1 Akabosia matsudoensis
ATACTCTTTGAGTTGTCCGTGATGTTGTCGTTTTTTATTTCAGTTTGTTAGCTATGCTTATGAATACCTGCGGACTAGTCTCGGCAACGCTTGCTTGGAATTGGATGACTACGACTGAAAATAACCTGCGTTATCTAGCCTGTAAAATAATATTAAATCATAATGATGATGTGGCACATTACCTTAAAATCTGTAAAGATAAGTCATATCAAAATATTGCATTCTTTGTGCGCAACCAACGATGTAGCCCTATCAAATATTTCCGTAACGATGCATTTGATTTTAATCATTTGCGGAACAGGAACACCACGGGATTAGCATTGAGATGACGATCTTTGACATGCTATGCCTAAGTGTCTTCAGTTAAGGCGATATCATTATGGCTAGAAGTTATTTTCGCGACCAGTCTTTAAGAGCATCAAAATTTCAAAATATGCTTTTCAAGTCAAGAACAAGCAAATGCTTTTGCGGGGAAGTCCCATATGAGTAATTAGAACTGGTAGCATAGTTAAAGTAAATAAACTTATTTTCAATCGCGCCCAGCTCGCTCTTCTCATTCCTCCATAGCTTGGAGCATTATATTTAATACATGTATCTCATCAAAACACTAGTTTTCTGTGAATTTTTTTGATAAATGTAAACCAAAAATACCTGTATGTGATGTAAAAAGAAGGACAAATTTCATTTGCCTGTTATTTGTCTGTTTTAGTGGCATTTACACAGTGAGTAAAATATTCATTACGAATTCACGACTGATAATGAATTTATGGGTTGTGATTTTTCCACATCAGGGTTTCTCATAAACTTCATGCAGGTTGAATAAAAAATTATTATTTTGAAGAGAAGGTTGATAAATTATGTTACCTGCATAGGTATTTAACTAAGATTTTCAATACTTCAAAACGTTTCTCAAAAATCTGGTTGCTTGAATATTTTATATATTTTCTAACAATAGTTCTCCCTAATTGTACCGTTTATGTAAACACTAGCATTTTATAACTAGTACGATTGTGGTTTTAACAGGATCATGAATCATGATCCACTTTATTCCAGAAAGCTGGCACGCTTTATCTGGAAGAAATAAATAGAATGGTCTTCTATCTGTTCGGAACGGCTCTGGCACAAAAAGGAGCTGCTTTTTCAAAGATAAAACAAGCAATAGGTTGGAATAGCTTATTTCAAAGAAAATAATCTCTCTTTTATATGTTCTCTAAACCCAGATTGCTACAACTCATTCTTGACTTTTATGTCTACTTAATTTTCATGGTGAGACAACCCATATAAAACATTTTTTCTTCTCGGAAAAAAAAACTGCCTGTCTACGCCTAGTCGCTGATCAAGTTGCTATTGAAAAGTTGTGCATGTGGAAACTTTCGATGATGACAGAAACGAGGAAAGGTGAATTAGCTTAGTTAAAACTTTCAATCAGCGAATCACTCACACTCATTAAAAACAAACTTCAATGACATACGGAAGTACCTTTGCTCTAATTTATGTGGAAAATCTTCAAAATTAATTCACAAAAGGAGCAGGTGAATCCTGCTAATCAATGGACAAAACTACTATATAATACATGTCGGACATGTCTCAAAATGTGAAATTGTTACTATTATGCCTTAATTTGAAACTTTATCTTGTATAATTATGAATTCTATTCTTAATGTTTAAGAATTATGCAAGCATTATATTCTAATAGAAGAAACTGTGCTACTGTATTTCGATGTTGTAACATTCCATGACTTGTGCATCAAATTATTGCTAGCATGAAAACCATATTTGTTTTCAGTTCATTCAAAAAAAAGATATAAGTCGTAGTTCCCAGAAAACAAGTCTTGTACATGTTCCAAAATCATTAATCTATGAATTATAAAAATCATTGCAATAAACAGAATTTGCTGAACTGTGTTGTACTCAAAGAGCCGCGGATTCGAAATGCGATTTTTGTATCCTGTTTGTCTGGCACGTGCATGCATTTCCGGTTGGTGTCGTTCGTTATTGCATCAAAATTAAACATTAAAGTAGCCGATTCCACGACTATTGTCTTCAGAAGCCAAGTGCTTTACTTTATTCAGAAGTCGCTTTTCTGAGTTCCGAATCGAATGAGACAATGCCAAATCTTATGCAAATGAAAAGCAGATCACTTGCGACTATTTAAAAGCCTATATTGTAGTATATATATTATTGAGTGTATTTTTTTCTTATATATTTATATATTAACAGTATAACGTGATTACAAACTCATCATAGCAATTCGCTTTGCAATTTACACTACCTATCCGTCATAAAACCGTCAAAATCACTTGACAAATAAGCCAATTTTCAGTAGTTGCATTCAACAGACACCAGAAAGTGTAACTGAGACTGCACAATAAAATATATTACATAAGAAACAAGACTAATAATAGCACTTCATTTTCAAAGATCAACCACATCTCTGGTTATTTTTTTCAATGAATGTGGATTTCGAAAAGGGTTCACCACATTCAGGAAACAGACTTAAAGAGGACTATTTGGAAAGCCTCCTTTGGAACACGTGTCAATACTGAGTTGGTCACAGACCAAATCAAAAAATGCGTGTACAGGAAAATACCAAAATTGCGTACTATGTCTAATACTACTGGGGATACTCGTAAGGGGACATAAAAGTGAAAAGGGAGGTGAGGTAGACACATTCGCCACCCAGTGCTAACTCGGTTGATTGTGTTTGAACTTGCTTTGTCGTTACCAAATACCACGAAGTCAAATGTGACAATAATTATTTGGAGAACTGGTATTTGTATCGTGTTATATATTACTTTTTATTTTTTTTACCTATTTATGGTATGTTTTAAAATGCAAACTTGATTAAACAATTACGAAATTCATACATACTTTGAAATAAAATCTATTCACTAGTTTCATGACTTCTACGTAGTTGGAGAGGGAGCGGGCTGATACTTAGGCTTCCCGTGGGTGAAAGGAAGATACCTATACTTAATCATATGCTTTATCTGGCGTTTCATCGTGATGCAGAATAGCGTTATAAAATACATGACAAGGATTGGCCAGAAGACGGGAATATTAAAACAATCGAACATAGTACAGAACAAGCCGATCAGAGTTGACTTTACAATTCCAAGCCAAAACTTGAACTCTGGAAGGCGACGGATGAAGGGGCGAAATTCCTGAGTAGCCCTCGTTGGTAGGTCAAGACCGTCATCTGTAAAGAAAAATAAGAAAAAATTACGTAAACGCATGCATTCTGAATTCAATCTTTGAAACTTTCTAAAAATATAATATCCAAAACGTACCCTCATAGTCTAAAGCTGGATCAATTTTTGGTGTCAGAAACGCTATGAATAAGTTAAGGTGGTATATACCCAGCGCATACGTTATGATGTACCATCCCTTAAGGTAGAATAAATTAAAAATACCACTTCAGACACTGATTCTAATATTCACATCAATTTGGTGAAGGAAAACATATTCATTAACTTACTTGAGCGAATAGAATTCTTAAAACGAATAAAAGAACGAGAACTAGGGCAAACACCCATCGGCCTTTTGTATGTGGTGTTGATTTGTCCAAAATAAGTTGATACTTGATACCTATCCCTTTGAAGAATCTAGTGACGACATTTGCCTGCGACGAGTCGTCTACCAAAAATCATTTATGTATTTAGAAAAGCTTATCATGAAAAAACGCACGGTTACAATAATGTATTAGTATTTACCAGTTGTAAGACCTTCGTCCATCATCTGGCTGACTTAATTTGGTCCGAAATCCCTCACTAATAAATTAAAAGCACGTTTGAAGCGAAGCGAAGACTTGCGAAAGCGTTGAAAGTAATGAGTCCAATTATTTTCCTCGCGTTTTCACACACGACATCTGTAATAAACCAACCCAAAATAAATTAACACACAACTAATTACCTTCATATCCGTCGCATAAATAATTCCTTGACAAATTAAAATTAACTCACCTTCCTTCTAAATGTACTGTACTGCAGTATTCCTGCAGTTGTAGTTGTTTCAAATTACTCTTATGTCAACAAACGTAATCAACAATTCACTCAGCTGTTTCATAAACTGTTTCTACACTCTAAAAATAACAACACTCCGCCCCGATTCCTTTTAGTTCCAAGACACTTTTACGCTAGTGAATGTGGTCTGCATGCAATAAAACTGATTCCGTAGGATCACATTTTTCTTCAAAAGCTGATCATTTTTATCCCCCATGAAATCAATCAAAAGAGAATTAATTGTACACACACATGATCGGCGTTTTCCGTGAAGAAAAACACACCAAACAAGGCAAAACGCATAGAATAGACGACCAGCTGAAGGGATTTGAATTGGGTGAGAGAGGTGATGTGATGACGTGCCCAATCCTTCACAAAATGACAGGTTAAGCTTACCGCCCTGGCTGATTCACAAACTGGCTATCAATGGGCACGCTCTGAGTCATGTGCCTGTTCATTGCAAAACGTGTGGAAACAAAGCTGGGCTTCGTTTTTCTTCGTAGCAAAATTGAATAAAAGCTATCAACTTTCATACAAGATAGCTCATAACAAATTTTTGAATGCCAAACCAATTATTAATTGTTAAAATGGCCTTGAAAATACATGCAGGATAAATTCATTTTCCAGTGGAGCTTCAATACAGAAAACTTGATTATCATGAGTAGCTTCCTTTTGTGCATGAAAGTGATAAGCATAAAGTACCATATTTATGTAGCTAATGGTTGGTTACTGCTGGCTGACAAGAGATGATTCTGGATAGGACCAACTAAAAGGTTTTGTTGGAGGAATATGTGACATGCTACGCAAGAAAAGGATAACAATGAAAGCGAGCATGAAAATTAGGGTTTCAATGTGCAATGTATTCTTTGATGACGTGCGTGTTTAAACTTTACAGAAGACAGAAGAAAAGTCAAGGTACGAAGTTGGTCCGTTCTTCTTATCTTACGTGTACTAATCCGTACGTTTTTCGTTTTGTCATGACTCATTCATTACATTTCTGCCATCATTCAAAGGGCCATCGATGACAATAATAACTATTTTTATTCATTAGCCTATTTGGTTTGAATTTGAAACTTATGTACTCATCGATTCTCTGTTAGTGTTCGTAGTAGCTAATTGTTTGAATTGTCTTAAGTACATTCACAGTTTACGTATGAATTTAATGTACCAGAAGGGAATGTATGAAGTTCTTCGAAAAATTAGTTTTCGAGTAAAAATTTTATGCTCATTTCGCTCTATACAATGTAATATGAGATATATGTGTAACTTGTAAGAGATCCTGTTATCGTCTACGACTTGGTATGATATAATGAACCAGTCTACTTTGTTATCTATCTGCTTAAGCTAGCATAAAATTCTTTCAGATTTTCAATATGGAAAGAAAATCTCTTCTGATAACAGTTGTCCACATACCACCATCATGCTTTAAATTACTTTTCTTACACATGAAATCATATATAAATTGTCTTCATGCATTTCGTCATTCTTTTCGTTCTACAATACAAACCTCCAGGTTTTAGCTCTGGTTTTTTTTCTCCAAAAATAATAATAGCAGTGTCCTACAGTCCTAGTGTCCATGTCCAACATTCGTCCACTTTAGCAACCACACTATACCATAACCTAACATCTCAATCAACCAATTTCTCCCTTTCTTTCATCTTTAGGTGCGGGAGTGGTGGCGCGACAGTGCACCACTACAACTCGTATAACGCTGCTGCCAGTCTTTCTAAAGCATTCTTCTCATGAGCTCACCAGCGTCATCGTCATCATATTCCCAATTCCCATACAAACATGCTTCTAGTTTCACCCCTCACATGTTTAACTTTGTCTCCTCTCTCTCTCTCTCTCATTCTTTCCAGTAGTAATCACGCTTTTACGTTAGTAAACGTGTGCCTCTCTGTCATCTACCGCTTCCACAACTTAGATTTTCCTCCATTCCCATCCATTCTTCCTCTTTTTTTACACCCAAATTTGTACACAGACCACACGTATCTCGTCCGTCCTATCACTTACTGCATCTATTTTTTTCCTCTTCATTCTAAATCTAAATTCTCTCCATCCATGCATGCTTCACCTTCTTATTCATTCCATTCTAACATTTTATTTTATCATCAACACTACCTATACCTCTCTTTACTAGAGCTACACATCCATCCACTCGACTTTTTCTACTTCCTATTTTTCGTGAAAAAAATATCTTCCTATTTCTCCGTATTCTTAACTATGTCTCTCTCTCTCTCTCTCTCTCTTCATCTCACTCCAAATCCGTCCGTACCGCATTACCTTTTTTCTCTATATGATATTGCATACCAGCACCACCGCCGCCACCACCACCACCTCCAAAATACCCTGATTTTTATCATCATTATCTGCCAGCAGATATTTTCCTCTTTTCCTCCTCCACCTCAACTTGAACAGCAGGACTACTTCTGCATACGACGTTACCACACACATCATCCTACAAAAATCTTTTCAGCCAAAACTTTTTTCCCCCGAAAGTACTCACATTTTCAATACAAAAAAGTCTTCATTTTTACCAACAAAAATGTGTTCATACTTGGTATAATACATAAAATACCGAGAGCCATGCATGTATGTATTTAATCCCAATGTCCGTCACTTGAACTTACTTCTTAAAATGTATGTTTTTTTCTCTATTGCATATTGCATCCATCCATACTCCAAAATAAAACCTTCTCCATAAAACAAGCACAGGCCTATATAGTGCAGTAAACTCAGAAAAAAAACAACATATTCTTAGCAATGCCAATGGCGAGAGTACCTATCCTTATTTCTGCCTGCCAAACGGAGACCCACCACCACCATCATCCTCATATTCAGCATTTTCACAAACACAACCTTTTTTTTTTTCATATTAATGTGTAATGTATACACACATCTTATCCACATTCACACACAGTACAACATAATCATGATCATCATCTAAAAGGAGAAAAAAAACTTACTACTACTACAACTCTACCCTCTGAAAAAAAAACTCAACTTGAAGAAGTATGTAATACTTAAAGTATATAAAAAAAGTGTATCTACAATCTACATAAAAACTGTTTTGCGATAGTAGACGAGAAGTGAGGGCTTAAAATGCATTACAATTTAATATGAACAACTAAATCCCTTTTTTTCCACAGAGCACAGAGTGTCGAACAATAATATTAATTTATTTTGAAAGCTAAGTCTCTTCATGGAATACAAGAGTCAACCTTTTTTCATGAGAATAACAATAATATTTTAGTTATTTAGGAAGGCAGACGGGTTAGTGAATATAAAATCAAGTTTGTTATCGGCTAAAAATCAGTAACTAGCGAGTTAAGAGTTAAAAACGTCGGAAGAACAACACTCACGAAATCTGGAGTGTGCACCGAGTGCGTGTGCAAAAATAAAAGACGGACGGGCTGATGAGTCAAGATAAATGAAATTGAGGTAAAAACAAACTTTTTTTTTAAATTGTGGATAATTTATTATAGTCGGCTCTTGGACAAAATAATTGATTTTTAGGTAAAACTTGGAGTTGAAGGATTACAGAAGGATTTATATGTGAAAAATGAAGGTGACATGTTGAGTTGTCAAAATTAAAACTGGGCATGAATCAGATTTGAGAAAGTTTTACAAAAGATTATTTTGTGTTTTGATGATCAACGAAACGACAACAAAGTCATTGTGTTGATGGGTTTCAAATGCAATGAAAAAAAGGTGGTCAACCTCGGTGACCGATGTTTTAAAATTTTTGGTAGGAAAAAAATGAGGAGGCGGCTAAACGCATGTTGACGATCACACATCTGACCGAAGTAATACAAATTGTGAACACAAAGTTTTGATAACTGGAAGTGATCGATAGTTAAATTGTAATTAATTGCTCTGGAAGTATGGAACGTGTGTAAAAATTATATTAAACTTTAAGCGAAAAGTGAGTTGAGTGTTGGAATTTTGTTAGCTTGAGACGTGTACCCGAAAAGGAGTATCAGGTTGGTTGAGTTGAACTGGTGAACCGCTGCCTGATTGGCACATAAAGTAATTATTCTTTGGGAAGTCAAAACTAAGTCCTGTGAATCATTCCATGCAACGTTGATTTAGAATTTTTAGGATTTGTGATTGAATTTTTTACTTGCAAGTCTCGTCTTGCTTCATTCAAAGAACAAGGAATGAATTGATCACTTGATCACAGTAAACAATCGTAAGCTAATGACCCGAATTCTGCCTTTATTATGCTGTAAATCAAATTGACGGTTTGTTGATTAGTCGATGTTAGCGTATAATCGTTAATTAATTTTACATTTGAGTACATTGGCATTCGCGTATGTTGTGTGTCCACAAACCCACACGGTGTATCAACAAGCTCGTAATAAAAAATGATTGTGTATTTGTCCTCTATGCTGTAAATAGTCTGTTTAACGATAGGTTTACCCCAATTAATGTAAATAATGTGATTCATTACTGTGCATGTGAGAGCAAATAATTCATGTGTTTTTATTTTTTTATCTGCAGGAAGGGAAGGAGGCGTGAATGAGAAGAATTCGAAGCTCGGAAGACTTAAACCTACTTCTTCGACACTTCCTGCTTCCTCGGCACTTGTCCAGATAGCCTTTTAGGGAGTTAAAAGCGGTTGCTATTAGAATTTTTAGTTGCGTTATTATTTTTTCGAATAGTATTTAGACTAATGATCGGTCAGCCTTGAGTGGAGTGAGGGATAGGTGTCTATTTGCAAGACGAAGACCGATTTTGTTTTCCTTATCTAGTTTTAGTTTGCGTTATGATACGGAAAACCCCTTGTTAGACAGTGCTGTAATGTTATCAAAAGTTACGTTGAAAGATTCGCTGTCCATAAAGTGAATTGAAGATCTCGTGCAATACCAATACGAAATTGTGGAAAGATAGTATTGGAAATTTTGTTAGCAAAAGGCAGCTTCTTTGAGTACCTACAGTATAGGGCTTTTTCCAGTGAGGACTAAGTTTAGATGAGTGATAAATTTCTGGAGAAACTTGACGGTTGGAAGCATCTCAAAATACGGCTGTTGTGATGGGTATATTTGTACTTGGCTCTGAGATAGTCCATCGGAGACGCTGTGTGCCCCATGGTAGCAATCGCAAGAGTAGTAATCTGCGTTGCGTTGTCAGGGGAAGGAGTGAGTAAGTTGCTGACCTCTTCGGCCGTCGTCATCTGGGGGAAGTAAGGCTACCCAACCCGTCAATAACCCTAATTCGCCAGACACATCTCACTAATAGCTCTTCATAAGTGAAAAGAAAACTAATCCCGTAAGCTATTTAAAATCTTGAGACACAGCTCCCGTTCGTTTGTTTTCATATGAGAAACAAACTAAGTGAAGAATAACTCAATGAGCTCTCTGTTGTTTTTGTATCTTATGTAACGTTTTGAAGATAAATAAGGGAAAGAGCGGAAAACTTCTGGAGCGGAGATAGAGATAACTTATTACTAAGACTCATCAACAGTGATATAAACCAAGTCAACAGTCAAGATGCACAGACAAGAGCCGAGATACAAATCTCAGCAGCATCAACCACACTACCGACAACCCCATTATGTTGGAGGTGTTCCACAGCAAGGACCCCCGCCCAACGTGGGTCAAGCTAGAATGCCAAATGCAGCTGCCTCGATGCGGGCCCAAGGCATGAATGTAAGACCTGTCCACGGGTCTCAACAGCAGCAGCAGCAACAACAACAACAGCAGCAGCAACAACAGCCCCAACAAATTCAAAATCAGCAAGTACAACAACAAGCTCACACGGGAGTTGTCCAGCATCATCAGGGATATCCGCAAGTGTCTGCACAAGGACACCACGCACCTCATACGATGTATTACCATCATAGCCCCCAGGTTCCTCAAAGTTATATCCAAATAAGTCCATATCAAGTTTCCGTAACCCCAAATCCAGGAATGCCTCTTCACCAATTGACGCAAACACGGGCATTTATTCCTCAATATGCGTACACATTTCCTGCTGCTAACAATCAGCAACCGGCCTTTTACCCTACCCAGGCAGCGCCAGCTCATACCCAGCAAATGTACACTACCGCTGTACCTCAGTATGTCCAGCAGCATCACAGAATGTCGACTGCTCCAATGCATGCCCCAGGTCAAGCTGTGGCCAACGCCCAACACCTGCAGCAAGCACCTGTCGCGCAAACTCATGCCGGAGTAGTCACTGGTATATCTGCGGCGCAACATCAATCTCAGCATTCACATGCTCAGCAACAAGGTGTCCCTGTTGTTAACCCTCAACCTCAGCAAATTCAACGCCCGGAGCAGCCGGGACAAGGGAGGAAAAAGAAAATTCTCGACCTGGTTGACCCGAAGACTATGCAAAAGGTAATTCTTGATCCTGCTGCACAGTCAGCACCTACAGAGACTTCCACTTCTGGTCCTGAATCTGCTTCGGCGAAAGGTGCCTCTACAAGCGATACAGCTCAGAGTTCAGTTCCAAATTCCGCCGACAAAACAGACGGGCAAGGTCAGAGCTCACTTCCCGCAAGTGAGAATACCGATACAAAACAAAAAGAAGACATTTCCTCTGTAGTTAAGGATGAAGGTGCGAATGGCGCTGTGGATGACACGAAGAGAAGAAATGTTAGAACCGAATTTTTCCAGAAAGTTGCTCAGGCATCCGATGAAAGTAAGTACCCTAATTTCTCTTTACTTAGGATTTTATTAGTAAGTAAGTAAGTAACAATGGATAATATGAATCCGTTACAACGTTTACAAGACCGTTACCACAACTATGCATCATATATTATGTTTTATTGGTATTGCTGTTGGCCACTTACGCTACGGCCTGACAGGTTCTCCAGAGAGCCTTGACATGATGCGAATTGAAAGCGTTGCAAATTGGTTTTCGTTTTCAGTTCCTCACTCCATCCTATATGTGCTATCAAATTTATAGTAGTCGTTAGTAAACACATACCAGGAGCATTATGTTGTGTATTAAAACTAATCTACAATAGATAATTAATACATATGTCCCATCGGAACTGAAGTTGTGTGGATCTACAAATCTACATACTCTGATGAAAAGTACAAAACACGCGACGATGTGCACACTGACATTAGTTTCTACGACTTGTGAATTGTGATTAGGTATGTTATGTTATAATCCGTGTATATTTCAACGTGAAATTCCGGCTGTCTATTCGTTTCCCTATGTCATCTATCAAGCGTATGTGCACATCGTGTCTGAAACGCTGTCAACTTCCACAATTGTATATATGCAAGTATATTTTTCCATCAGCGTGTGCGCATGACTGCAAGATTATCAAAAAGTCATATCTCCACGCTGCTACCACCACCTCTCTAGCTCCTACTATCATCATCTATTAATGAAATGTGGAAATAGGTTATGCATAACACGCTTCTGTTTTGAAAACCACCGCTTTTCAACTAAATCTATCCAAGTTGACATATTTCAAACGTTAACTATACTACACTCATAATGTATTTTAACTGCTAGCGTTGCATCCTACAATCCATTCATTTTTATGTTTGCTCTTGCTCAGCGTATGCTTGCATTGCCAGTATCGTTTTTTATGTTATTGCTTGTGCCCAGTTATTGCCGACATGTAACGTCTCGTTCGTATGCGGTTTCATGTATACCGTTACTCTTTCCTACGAGTATTTTTGCCGGTTAAAGTACTCGCAACACAATACGGCGGCGACATAACTACTCTCAAATATCACGCTGCAAACTTCTCGATAGCATTGAACGGCCGGTAGGCCGCGTCGTACTCACCCTTTCCGACCGCATAGCGTACTTGCACACAGTTAGCATGATACTATACTCACAACTGCCATTTCCTTGTATGAAATTATTTGAGAAAAATAATCCAATATGTTGTATGCAATTCGATAAGATGTGCTGCTTTAAAGATTTCATACCACGTAAGATGATGATGTCATGATTTAATTGTCGCAACACTTTTGTTATGCAACTTGGAATATAGCGTTCGAAAGATATTCTGGCATATCCACAATTTGATGACTCAACCGAAACTTGGCGTTCTGAAAATATGTCTGATTCACTTGTTTGATTCACAATGCATTTTTGAATTTGGATTTTGGAATCGGTTATAGCAGCATCGGTTTGCCCTTTTTACGCAGTTGTAACGGAATATTCCTAGATAAATGATAATGCTTATACGTTCGTTATCGATGTGGTGTCTAAAAATGCATATGCATGCAGATTTTCGAACGATTATGTCGGGTAAAAAAACGGGGAAGGAGTGTCAGCACAAGTGTGTAAAATGCACGGAAACGTTTTCATAAGTGTACATATTCTGGTTTACGCCTGGATTTGAATATTTGGAATGGTGTTCGTTAGTGGTCTACTCTTCAGTAGTACGATTCTACTTTCCCTAAAATGAGGATTCGTGTGTGCAAAGCAGATATGCTGGGATTATTCGGTTTTATGAAGGTGTATATTTTGGAAATAAGGAGTATTATGTACTTGTAGTCAGTTGCACACACAACGATGAGACTATTAGGACCCAATTAATGGAATAGGGTATTTATGTGGTGGGATCTAGATGAGCACTTTTTGATACCTAATTAGAAAGAATAGAATGAGAGAATAGAGTGCCTTCGAAAGTTTCAGAGGAATTTTGAAACCATTGGAATATAGTGTGGTGAAGTAGGAATTCTTGGAAATTCATTTCAGATTTCGTTGAGAGAAAGCTAGAAAAGTGATTTCAGCACTAGCTTTTGCATTTATTATAATGGGTCGCTCTAAAAAGCGAAATTGGGGAAGCAGATCAAGTAGGAAACGTAGTAAAGGTAACGGTTCTTGTTCATTAACGCGTACAGAAATCAAAGTAATACAGAACTCGGCGCAAAGAATGGTGGTCATGCATTTAAATTGAGTTTGTGTAACAGGTTTCCCTTTAATTTCTCATTATCCGCTGTTTTGTTGATTTCCAGCGAGATCGAGCTCAGCTTCTGGTTCAGGAAATACCAGTACAGGTTCAACCAGTAACAATACCAGTTCCACGAGCAGCGTGCCACCAAGTGCGGAAGCTCCTCAGCCTGTTGAGCCTGTCGCGGTGGCAGCATCCACTCCTGTACCTACTACTCCAACAAAGGAAAAATCTCCGAGTCCGGAGCCCAACAAACCGCTAGTCGTAAATACACCTGTCGCCAATACATCATCAGATGATTCTAAGGTATTTTACCTCACAGTATATTTTTCGAGGAACTTCTGCAGTTCTATTTTTCGTCACTAAACCATTACTTGTTTGTAGGACGCCAGCCTGGTATCCATCTCTCCGGTTCCTATCGACCACTATGCAACTCCAAGATCCAAGGAGACTGTATCCTCTCCACTACTACAGCCGCCAGTTGAAAAGTACGTTGAAGAGGAAGCTACTGATGAGAAAGAACCATCCGAAGATGGTGCCGTTTCCGAAGAAATCACTGAACCGGAAGCTGCCGAACCGACTCAACAGAATGACACCGAGGAAATTTCAGACTCAGTCCAAGAGTCGGAAGTTCGTGGTGATAGCCAAATGTCAGGGTCGGTCAAGCAAGATGAACTTGAGAAAGATGAAGATCTGGAGATGGATGATCCTGAGGCACCTATTGAAGAGGCTCAGCCCAATGGACACGTTCCTTTAGAAGAAGGAGAATTGGTTGATGATGAAGACGATGAAGAACCTCCGCAAAGACAGAAATCTGACGAACGAGAGGACGCCAGTGGTTTGGGGAAAGGGAAAATTAAGTACGATAGAGATTTCCTTATGCGTATTGGTAACCAGACCGAAGGAATCAACGAGTTCAAAGTTGCCGAGCGCGGCCTTCCTGATTTAGCAAGAGATAATAATGTCAACAATCATATCAAATCGCATGGCCTCCCAATGGGCAAAAATTCCCCCGGTGGACGGGATTACCGGGGTGGACCTCGTGGTATGCCTGGAATGGGTAATAAGCCTTTGATGCCGCATATGCAACACATGCGTGTTGGAGGTGGTATTGGAATGGGTAATTGGGGACAATCGCTTATGGTACCTCCTCCTCCACCAGGTCGGGCCCAACCTAAAGTTCAATTAACACTGACGAGGGAGGAGGTGAAGTTGCATAAGGCTGAAAACGCATGGAAGCCTGCAACCCTTAAACGTGGATCCCAAAATGACCAGAAGGCGGATGAGGAGGCTATTGCAATCGAGAGCATTGTGAAAAAGACACGAGGTATCCTGAATAAACTCACCCCTGACAACTTCGAGAAGCTGGTCAATAAGTTCATGGAACTTCCTCTGGAGGACAAGGATGAGCGCATCTCTAGTGTAATAAGCGTTGTTTTCGAAAAAGCTATCGATGAGCCTTCTTTCTCAACTGCATACGCTCGAATGGTACATACAGTTTGTAAAACGTCCCTAGAGACTTCTAAAAAATTCAGAAAGCAAATTCTGGATCAGTGTCAGAAGGAATTCCAGAAAAGCAGTGCAGACGAAGCTGATATTAAGGAAGTAGAACAGAAAATGGAAGAATGTACAGATGAACAAGACAAAGAGCAGCTAAAACAAGACCTAGAGGAGAAAAAGTTCATGAGTCGCAGGAGATCCTTGGGCAACGTTCGATTTATCGGAGAACTGTACAAGCTGCAAATGCTGACACCAAAAATTATGGTTGAGTGTGTCAATTTGCTTCTGTACGCAACTGATGAAGAGAAGCTAGAATGTCTGTGTAAGCTGTTAAGCACAGTTGGTCAGAGATTGGACCTGCAATTAAAGACGTTGGAGGAGGCTGCAGCTCGAGGAGACAAACCCAAGTTCATTCCTGAGCCAAAATGGATGACCAAAATATTTTCACAACTCAGGGAGCTCTCTGAGAATAAGAAATTCTCGTCCAGGATACGTTTTGCCATTTTGGATGTTGTCGAACTTCGCGAGAATGATTGGAAGCCAAGAAGGGACACCAATGCACCAAAAACAATACAAGAAGTCAGAAATGATGCAATTCGACAAGAGCAAGAAGAAAAGCGACAGATCAATAGTCTTCCTCCAGTTCAAAACAATACTTATGGTGGGCCTGGTGGTGACAGGGATCACAGGTCTCGCCCTCCAGGTAACATGCAGCAGAAAAAGAGCGAATGGAACACTACTCCTAAGACTAGCAGATTTATGACGGCCCCTGTGAAGAAGAATGAACCATCAGGAACTGGTTTGCCTGTTTTCGGACCACCAAGTATGGGTGGAATATGGCAGAGAAATCAGTCTGGCCCTTCTGGTTCTTCGAATAAGATGCCAAGTAATCTGCCTCCTAGATTACAAAATAGATTCCACACCTTGTCGTCTATGGACGAAAATAGATCTTCCAATAAAGGTCCATCAAATTCGTCACATGATTCCGGAGGTTATCGTGAACGCGACCACGGCCCCGGCATGTTTGCCCCTCACGGTGGACCACCCTCACTACATTCAGCTACTTCTCCCCCTCCTTCCATGAGTTCGTCTGCTGAAAACTCGAGACCCGTATCCCCCAAAGATAACCCCGAATGCACTGCTGATACCAGTGAAAGTGTAAAAAATATCTTCCAGGAATACTTAGTTAGCAAAAAGTTCGACGATACGTGGGACTGGATAAAAAATCGATTTCCAGGTACTTTCTTTCGTCATTGCATTAGCAATCAATCTTGCCATAAGTATTTAACTTGAATATTTTTTTTTCGAAGGCCGGAAAATAGAGGAGTTCATCGAGGAACTTTCAAGACAGGTTGCTGAAATGTCCAAAGAACCGGAACAAAAGTGTGCGGGAAGCCTTGTACGACTGTTAATTAGAAATAGAGAAATACCAAAGGATGCTGTGAGTTCTTAGTTGATAAAAATATGATAACCATCCAAAGCTTCCGGCAGATGTTTAATCATGATTGCTTCATTGTCATTCAAGGTTATCAAAATTATGGCGCAGGGCGTCATGGAAGAATTGCCTGACATATTGATAGATTCACCTATGGTAAAGATTCATCATAATTGTGACACATGTGTATGGTATATCAAAAGGCAAACCCTTAACAATATGTATTTTCCACTTCCTTATACATAGGCGACTACATATTTAGCTCAGTTTTTAGTTGAAATATTCTCTGAAGAGGGTAACTTGGATTGGTTAGTTCAAGTTGGAAATAAACTGATTGATAACGAAGACGATGAAGGTTCCGCGTGGCGACAGTTAGCTGTTAATTCTCTCAATCTGCTCAAGTTAAAAAACAATGAAGAAAATGTTCAGACCTCATTTAAGAAAACTGAAAACAAAAATGTGATACCAGTCGACGTAAGTGACTCTTGTAATACTGCAATTACGCTTTAATTATACATCTCGCGGTACTTGATATTATTCGTTATTCTAATATTTAGGAGCTGCCTTGGCTCCAAGAACGATCGCCCAATAATTTGGCCGAGCAAATAGTAAAGGTGCTAAGTCCTAAAATAAGTTCTGATACTTTAGAGGACATTAAACAGACTTTCCAGGTAAGTTCAGTTTTAACGAAACCTTAAGCTGTTTTACATTTTGCATCAGTAACAGTAACACATTAATTTAATTTTTACAGGAGCATTCGTGGGACGTCCGAGAACAAATAACTACACTCGCATTAACTGAAGCTATTTGCAGGCTTACGTGGAATAATGAGACTGGTAATTGGGAGGACGAAATAGTAAGAAAACTGTTACCATTGTTAGACCTACCCAATCCCAATCAAAGTGTATTTTGCGAAATATGGAGACAAGTAGAAGACTTCATGAGGAGAAACTCGATCGAGAAAAGTAAGCTGACCGTGACAAAACTTTGTTCGTGTTATGTGCGGTAATAGAGATACATAATATATGATAAATCATTTTTCTTTCTCTCTTCACAGAAAAATCAGAGGGCTTATGGAGTATAATGTATTCCATGAATATGACGACGACAGGTTCAGATTAATTAATTATAACAATAATATTATGAAAAATAATTATTCGTTTTTACAAGTGCCTATTCTGTTAGGTCTCAATATTATTACGACTCTTATTAAATAAAGTATATTATATTACGAATATATATTTAGAGTATAGAAATAATATTAAGATTATCAAGCAAAATCAAAAGGAAAAACTTGGAGAGTTTGGATTTAAACAAGTTGGTATTTGGCGGATGATGTCCTACGCGCATAAATTAAACTCTACCGGTATCAGCTGTGTAAAAATTAACGCGTACTCGTAATTGTAATGTTGTTTCAATAAACTTGCATACACTATTTGCAATATATTACTTAACTTCTAACTTTTTCCTCATTATTATCATTTCCTCTCTAAAATGTCTTAATTGCAACTCATTAACATTCCTATTGGTCGTACGATTAGACAGATGTATTATTAAAGTCTATTGTCGTACGTACAATCAAGCCATTCATCATTCATAATTGAGTGTTCAGTAACACCAACCAAGGAAATGCATGAACGGAAGGGATCTCAAAAATTGGCGGAAATAACGTGGGCTAAGGTAATGAGCGACCATGAACCCAACTTAGTGTGTAGTTTAGCTATGGATTTTATGAGGGATTGTTAAGGCTGATAAACATGCTACTACTGGCTGGAATTTGCTGATAACCGCCAGGGGCATATGAACAGATAAAAAATTGCCTTTAGAATGCTCAAAAACGCGAACAGTTGGAATATAAATTAAATAAATACCATTTGCACACAATTTATTTGTAAATTGAATTATTCTTATTTTACAGTCAGATGATGGAATACACCTACACAGATAATAAATGATAAGCCTTCATTTTTTTGCAGGAAAATGCAGCTTTTACAATCCCGTTATTACAATAATCATATAATTAGATCAATATATCAAGTAAAACTGCTGTGTGAAGAATTATATATATTCAATATTATTACATACATTACATAGAATGGAAACATGAAATCAACGCCATGAAAAAATAGTCTGTTTTGGTTAACGGTTCGCATTTTTGAGCTGGTTGGAGAGCCAGTCCAATCCCTCATAAAGTCCGTCACCTGAAGTGGCACACGTGGCTTGGATGTACCAGTTCCTATTTCTTAGAGAATGTAATCCGAGCTTGTCTGTAATTTCAGCCGCGTTCATGGCATTTGGCAGGTCCTACAGAAACAATAACACACAGGAAACATCAAAATCAGTTGAACTACAAATGGTTGTCGTCAATCCTTTTAAAATGTTCAACGAACTTGTTTGTTAGCGAATATAAGAAGCACTGCATCACGAAGTTCATCTTCAGCTAACATTCTCATAAGTTCTTCACGTGCTTCTCCAATACGCTCCCTGTCGTTGGAATCAACTACGAATATCAGCCCCTATAAATCAACAAAGAACAGAAAACGTCAAGTCAACAATTAGGTACCACCGATATGAGTCACGCGACTTGTCACACTTCTCTTAGAGGCAAATGCGAGAGATGCAATCAATACACATCCTTCAGTGCGTACTGTATTTAACGGCCGTATAAACAAGAACGCACCTGTGTGTTTTGGAAGTAGTGTCTCCATAATGGCCTGATCTTATCTTGACCGCCGACATCCCAAACAGTGAAGCTAATGTTCTTGTATTCCACCGTTTCCACGTTGAAGCCTTAATCAAAACAAACAAATCCAGCATTTAAACCCAATCGCATCTCAACTAGCCAAATTAAAGCCCATGAAATGAAATTACGGGCTTATAGAAAAACCGTTCACCGATTAAGCAATTACTTACCAATAGTGGGGATTGTAGTGACGATTTCTCCCAACTTAAGTTTATAAAGGATTGTAGTTTTACCAGCCGCATCCAATCCTACCATCAAAATTCGCATCTCCTTTTTCCCAAAAAGGCCTTTGAAAAGAGTTGCAAAAACGTTTCCCATCTTGACTTGTACTTGTTTCCCTTTAAAACCTTACTTTCTTGTGGCTCTACACTTGAATCTGGAGTTCCCAAAAAAGAAAGAAATTAAAAGAAGTTTAATGATTATACAATCACATTTTACTTTGACAGAACAGACCAACAAGTAGCTAATAGGCTTATTTATGTATTCTCCTCAAGCATTAACTACGACTACTTCTGTAAATAAATAACATGACCCTGCTTAACTTTCTCCTCCCAAAATTACTACTACTTACTAATCCATTCCACTTTATCTTTCCTCCAAAAAAATCTAATTTAATCAATCCGTCAAAATGTACAATCTAAACTTGTTATTTTAAATTTACTTCTTAATCACACTGCTTCTTCCTCCTTGTTCCTCCTCATTCATTCAACACCAACTTCTTTCCACTTCCCAGTCAAAACAAAACTCAAAAACAACAACTGCTGCTTTCTTTTAGACCTCTTCCTCCTTCTGTTTCCCTTCCCACCTTGTTAATACTGCTGACTTCTCAAGTCGTCCAAGTTGCCTCTTTTCAAACTTATCTACTTTCCCCACTCCCCACCACTGTCCAGCTTTCAAAAAAATTTAATTTCTTTTCACCAAAAATAAAAATCACACTCACCAGAACTCTTCCGTCTTGTCACCAGCTCCCAGAACAAAAAAAAGTATTCCTAACCCCTAATACCTACGTACGTGTTTACTCTTTTACAACTTACTTAAATAGAAAAAAACTGTTTGAGAATTAAAAATAATAATTATTAGTTTTTTTATGTAAAAAAACACAAAAAATATGATTGCAGTTATCTTTCACTCTTGCGATTGTATTTTGAAAAATTTTGCGTTAGAGATACAAACTCGGAGGAGTGATAGTATTTTAAAAAACCAAAGAATCTGAGCAGTCTTTGGTAGCTGTTGCTGCTGCTGATTGATGATGATTATATTCCCTGTATGGATGATGACGATGTAGCAAAAAGTTTTTTTAGTTAACTTTACAAGTAAGTAGTGGTGGTGACAAGGAACTCAAAAAAGAAGGGAATAAGTCTGATGATGATGATGTAGCAAGACTACTACTGTAGCCGATATGCAATCAGGAAAAAAAAAGTGTATGAAATAACGTAAAGCGCTGCAATACGTGTAACAAAAATATAATAAGAACAGACTACTCAGACCTGTGCTAGATGATGTAGGGATATGGATGTGGTGTAGTGTGGTGTTCTCGGGGCTTATTGCGAAATGAACGAAAAATATGTGTAGAAATATATACAAAAATATATACTAAATGTATTTTATAAATGTCAGTTGACTAACATTATTCGGCAAAACTGTTTGAAGAAAAAAAACCTTATCTGAGGATGTTAGTACGGAATTCTTGACATAAGCAGATTTGTAACTTGTTGTAACATGGGATTCAGTTGTAAACTGGGAATGTTCAGGTGTAAACGGAAGGAGTTTGGGGGGAGGGGCGTTATAAGGGAAAGGGTTAAGGCTGAGGATTTTGTTGGATGAAGTTTGGCAGAGGTTTTAGCATTGTAAGGATAAACGGTAACGCACTTGACCACCTACTTTAATTCCTCCATGTAAGTTGGAGTTGGAGTGCTAAAGGATGGCAAAGGGGCTGGTATGAATGGTTCTAAAAACAGGACGGAATATGGGCTAACATGGACGAGATAACTCAACTATGAAGCATGAAAGAAAAAAAAACTTTATTCTGACAGTTTTCGTACAAAAATCCTGCAAATGTTTTAAGGAATATGTCGTCCGGTATACCTACAATGACTTCAAAGTTAACTTAAAAGTTCACTACATCTTGCCAATGGAAAGGCATAGCTGCCACGTCATGCCAAATTCAAAAACGTAAAGGAGCAAGTTTACGCTACTGTCATCTCATCTCTATTTCCACCACCTTTTTTATGTGTCCTCCTCCATATGGGCATGCTTATCTTAGTCGGCGTTTTCTTTACGTTTACAGTACTATTCAGAATTTGCTCTTTTTTAGAGAGAGGATCATGATCATTAGAAGTTAAGCAGCACAATATAGTTGAAACAAAAAATTAGGTGTTTTTGATAGCACACGTCTGCGCCAATCCTTTGACTGTGCACCAGATTTTAAATGTTGACTCAACATGATGAAAAAATGGATATCAGCTGGTTTTCTAAGGAGGCATTGTATGATTACAATACAATAAATGAAAGATATTATTTATCGTAAAAAAAACATAATTGAATTTCAATTTTACTTCAATTGCGTAGTATCTTGCCCTACAAATAAAAAAAATAAGATCATAAGAAAGCTGCACAAAAAAGTAACAAAATGACAGTAGAAACATCCAAAATTGCCATTTGTGCGAAATAAATCATCATCTCCTCATCCATCATCGTAAACATTTTAATATCATCATTCATTTTCATGGGGGAGGTGTTTTAATACAAATTTGTCTGTGTTTGGGTGGCATGCGTTTAAAATAAAACTGTTTTCTACCTTGTCTCCTGCATGCATGCAAGAGTTTGTTTGTGGTGCAGCAAGAACACAAAACCAATCTTGTCTCTGGAACTCTTTCCAACTTTAATCTTTCGTCTGGTTGCAAATCCAACAACAGAAAAATCATACAAAAAAACCTTTCTTCTGTGAATAACAGCAAGTGTGTCAAGTAAAATTAAAACTACTCTCTGGTTCTAACTGACCATTCATTACGCGTAATACATTTAAATGCGTTCATGCAAAATGAAAACAAGCTTATACTTTAATATCTTGTTCAAGGCTTCGTCGTATTAGTGTCAGCGCTGAATCAACAAGACATGATTTCAGGACAAAAATGGAAGAAAGTTCGTAACGTTTCGTATGGGTGCAAATGCTACTCAACTTTATTGACCTCGCTGTGTGATGCTCTTGATTGTTTGACACCAAAGTTACTTTTTGGACGAAAACAAAATTTTTAGTCCAAGTCAACCCCATGTTTTCAGTTGAATGTTCAAAGGGCGTATCATCAAGAGGCTATACGTTATGCCATGTCATTTTTACTCTATCAACGATCTGATCCGCGCCATGATGACTGGTTACCATTAAAAGCCCAACAGGTAAGCATGTCAAAATTTTATGCTTTGTAGTAAAAAGATGTGGTCACAATTGGGAATGAACGGTCATTTTATGATTGACAATTGCAATTTTAGCTACGACTTAGGAACCTTGTCCAGTTGATTGGTGTCAACTTGGCTGTTGGGGATAACGCCGAGATATATTTCACTTTGCACGTTACCCCGTTTTCGGCCCCTTTCTTCACTAGCGAAAAGCTCAAAAAGAAAGCTGGGCAGAGGGTTCACCAGTGGAAGGAAATTGAGCCGGAACATGCGTACTACTCGGGAATCAAGTTTTCCGCGAAGGGCTGCACAGTTCGGGTGTGGGTGAAAGCAAGGGAGGAGGATGAAAAGTGTGGTTCTGTACTTACTTGGGGAGTATACTTTGAGGGTCTCTACCGGCTCGGCTCCCAGAATGACTGGAGCTCAGACATGTTCGAGAGGAACGCGTTGCTCTTTCGAACCCCATTTGGCGTGTTTACCTCAGAGTCGTGTATAAAACCCCGTCCAACTACTTTAACCAGATATCTCGTGATCTCAAAAACGCTTCAAGAGTGTCGACCATCTTATCGGTGCAAACTTTTGGCTTCGCTGCATAGAAAGCAAAGGGCAATTATAGAAGAGGTCAGGCGGAGTTTTAAATGATTAGTAACAATGATTGAGGATTTCATGATGATTTTTCAAACATAATTTGCTTCAGGTTCAACTAGCAATAGATCTAAAAGCGGAATGTGAGATCTTGGCGTTTTCTGAGGCTCCAGCGTCTCTTCCTGGAAATGAACGAAGAGTGATTTTATCTAGTCGTGGAAGAAAGATCCGACCAGGATCTAAAAAGGCTCAACTTGCGCTGAAGAAACAAATAGAGGAAATGAAATTTAAGGTGCTATCGCTGGCAGAAGAGAAAAGTAGAGCTGAAGGAAGGCTTCAGAGGATTAAAAAGGAGAGACTGGGTATGGAAGATATGAACAAAGAGCTGGTTCAACGATTTGACATACTCAACAATGAAAGACGACGTCTCCAACAATACAAGCTGGCTTTGATTGAAAGAAGGCACCGTCTGTCACAATTGAGATCTGATGTGTTCTTGAGGAAGAAACAGCTCATTTCAGAGCTTTCGATGATTTATCCGCTAACAATGGTGAGTTTACTGCATTTTCACTGATATTTAACGAAATAAGTTGAGTATTTAGATTTCGGAAATGTTTTTTTTTTGCCAGATTGATAGTGTAAAGCGATATTCAATTAATGGAGTGCAGCTTCCAGAGTCCGACTATCAAGGCTACGAAGGCGGTGGACAAGCATCAGTCGCACTTGGATATACAGCTCATCTTGTTTCCATGCTGTGTTTCTTCCTCGGAATTCCGTTGCGTTATCCGATTCGCCACTTCGGCTCTAGATCTAGAATAGTAGATCATATCAACGCGAACATGCCAGAGCGAGAACGTGAATTTCCTTTGTACTTTAAAGGAAAACCAGATATCTTTTCTATTTATGGTGCCTACTTGTTGAATAAAAATATTGCGCAGGTACGTTGGTATTGCGGTCTGGTTACTCAAGACCTTCGCGCTACGCTTCCAAATTTAGCAACTCTAATTCACAACCGGTTGGCCATTAAAGGGTATATATATTCAAATGAAATATGATGGGTCTACTCATATTATACCTACTTACGATATGAATAATTTAATTTGGATTTCTCTTCAGGTGGGATCAACATTTGGATGACGATTCACTTGAAATGGCCGAGGAAATTACGGAAGAAACTGATCGCATTTTGCTACGATCGGAAAATAGCGTCAGCTTAGATCAAGGCTTGAATGACCTGCGTGTCTCAGAAGATAAAATTCAGAACAGCATTCGGGGTTCGATAACTACTCTAGACTACGCGAGCAATAATTCTGCTGCAGTTGGCGATGTGTATCGTGGTCGTGCGCAGGAAAAGTTTCTTGCGGGTTGGAAGAAGTGTGGATTAACGCCATCAGAGGAGATAGACCCTGCGTGGTTGGTTAATTCCATGGATGCTGACCAGGACTGCAGTCGTAGAGTTTCCACAGTTTGCCTTAGTAGAGCATACCATTCTGATATTGAATCGTCAGTAGCCTCGAATTCCAAAGATCACAGTAAAAGCAGAAGGCGACGATTTGGTCAAGTGTCACTCCCAAGTACTGAATTCGATGGAATACCGCCGGCACCCCAACCTAGCATCAAAAATCGACATAGTTCGCCTTCGGATTTCGCAGGAGCAAACAGCAGTGATTCATTTGTAGCTGATGCTGGTCGTCAGAGTACAAATACTCACGCTGGATTGATTCCAGACGATTCACAAGAAGCAAGACAACTTAGACTACTAGATAGAAAAATTAGTATGTATTTTGGAGACCGAACTATGCAAAGTGGATCTGCAGTGCGGCGCACGAAAAGCTTTGAACGAATTCCAGGTTTCAATGATATGGGCGTCTTTTGCGACGAAAGAGTAACCGATTTCAAAATTGACGCAGACAGCAGACCGGAAGGTTTCATGCAAGGAAACGATTTATCTGTTGCATCGCAAACCTTAGCTCCCCCATCGGAGACTCAGTCGATAATTATGAACGTTGGAGTTGGCATTGGCAATGATCCACATTTCAGCTGTGTGCTCGCAAACTCGGAAGTGAGTGATAACGAAACTGACAGTTGTGATTTCCACGTAAGCCCGCCAGTTGAAATACTGTCGAATAAATCTACAAATCATGAAAATGCCGGTAAAATCTCTGATGAAACAAAAGTCTCATCCGAAAATCCCAAAGCTCCGGAACCATCAACGGACGCAGTCGAGTTCCCACTAGTCCTGGAGCACAGCAGCGATACGGGCAGTAAACCTGTCGATGCCACTGAAGAGATTCAGTCTAAAGACAATAATGATAAACCAAATACAAGTACTGGAGAATTTTTATGTTTCGATGATACAAAAAGTAGCACTACTTCAGCCGACTGTGATATGAACCTGGACGGATCCGGTGTTGAGAGAGGATCGTCCTTAGATGATGAAGCACTTTGGAATAGAACAGAAGCGTTGATGAGCTCATACCAGTCGTTTAACCTTATACGTAGAAGTGCGATAGACCCTAAATAAAAAAATTAACTAACTCATCATTTCCTGCTGCTCATTTTGGGTGCTCGTCGAATCGTTTCTGTTTAAGCGGTCAACTAATTTTTTTCATTCGATTATATCGTCTTAAATATTTAATAAAGCTTTAATTCCTTAAAGTTAGTACTGGATACATGCATCCATTATTAAGGTTATGTTGCAAACATTCCAGTTATTTTGAACTCACTTATGAAAGTCGCAATGCTCGGATATTTAAATTTTGATGCTGTTGCAATTGAATAAACTTTCTCTTTTCCAAAAACTTTTAAACGCTTTTCAGGTTTCCTTCATACGTTTTTAATGCTCCAACTTTACCTGCTGTATCCAAAATGGAAGTAAATATGTATTATGAATGAATATAATGATCTGACGTTGAATAAAAATCCCAATTTGCAAAATGTATCATGGTTCGCATTCAAGCAAACGTCAATCTTTCGTAAGAGAAAGCTTTCTCTGGTAATAAGCCACTTGGTTAATGATTTTTTATACGTTCCCACCCCAAACTCTTACTTTATTATCATCGGCGTTATATTTTTATTGGCAATTATCAACCGAATAAAGAAATGCCAGACAGTACAAATATTTTTTTTAGTTTGAGATTTTAAAATGTTTTACAAATTGTGATTGCACTTCTCGGTCGAAACTGCATAGTGTACTAAAACAAGACCAATATGATTCACCACCGCTGTAGCCATCATTTTGGTGAGTCATCGTCATCGTCGTATTTTACACAACGTCTCAAACTTTTCCCTGTTATCAATTAAACCGTTCAACTAGTCTTTAAATATAGTAGTTTTTGTTACAGCGCAGTTATCAGCCACCTTCACCATTCATGATTTCTAACAAAAAAAAACTAGAAAATACTTTCAATCCAATTCTATCAGAGCAAAAAACAGAATACGAGTCAATATCCTGTTTCATTTCTGTTTGCTAACAAAAATCCATTACAAGTTATTTGTAAAAACTATTGGCTCAAAGTTTCCTCCACGAAGAGTAAAGCACAGGACTGCCGCCGTGGGCAGGCGTTATGTTCAGTTGAGTTACAAGATAATTATTATTATTTACCATCAAAAATTTGCTAACTTCTTAGCCCGTGATACATAACAAGACACCTATTTGTTTTATCATTGACAAATTGACAAGTAGAAGATAACACAATAATGGTATAGAAGCATTCTCTATAGTATTCTTTTATTAGTAGTGCGCAATAGTCTTCGAAAATATATATTTTTGCAAAGTATGCTCGCAGTTTTTTCTTATACCTAACTATAGGCAGAATGCTTTTTTCAGAATGCTGTGCATTACTATTCTCGACAGCTTTTTCTTAATATCATTATTTTATTCTAGTATTCAGTAAAAAGATAACCAATAATAGTTTTTTTATATACTTTGAATCTGAATGTAGCTTGTAGTAATGTACTCAAGTAGTGTAATGTGTAATGCTTGCAGCTGAAACAGTGCTTGATTTGTAAAATTAGTTTTTATTACAATTTTCAGCAGTCCAAAAAAGAGTAATGTTTATTTACTTATCATCAGCATGATTAGCATTGTTGATTGCAAACCCTAAAAAATATCCCCAGTTTTTTTAATGTATTCAAGTTACAACTCTCTTTTTTTTAAATTACACTTCCATTCAACTACCCAAAGTGGAAACTTTTTTGGGAGGCACGCTTGTTGACCCACGGCCAATGGTGGATCCATCGCGATGATGCGTTTTTTATCGTTTTAAAATCCGAATAAAAGAGTTAAGAGGAAACAAATTTAAAAGACAAAACTTTTTTCATCAAGTACAGCGGTATGTTCTTTTAAAACTAGTAAATGCCAAAGAGTACCATAAAACGCATTTAACTTGACTTGATACAGGTCTACAGTAGCAAACAAATGATGATATGATAACAAATATCAAGTAATTTCCCAAATATCATTAGGTTTTTCGTGTACAATTCTTAAGAGGTGTGGAATAAGCGTTGTTTCCAATATTACTCAGAACGACATAACGGGTATTACTTGATGGGTTTTCTGAGTAAATTGAAAACGTTTTAGCCGTTTTGTGTACGGAAAACAACTTTTTTGGTAAAATATGAAGATTTTAGGGATTGTAAAATGCGTAGTGTATTGTAAATTATCTATACATATAAGTTTTTACGGACTTTCACTCCAGCTCAAGAGTACATTTAAACAAAGGACGCAACTAAAATTTCAATTGGGTTGATGAAATAAGGTCAAGTCCGGTTGGTTGAGTGTCCCCAAGCATCACTGCCTTGGGCCAACGAGTTTTTTGAAATTATATCGCTGACTGCCGCACCAAAATGTTGTGAAAGCTGCATTATGCAAGACATATACATACCCGCGATACATAGTTAAATACCCCAAATGGTAACTATTCCGTAACTTCTATTTTTACACGACGATAAAAGTATCAATGATCCCCGTCATCTGTAAAGAAAAAACGATTTCTTTTAAGGGCAGTTCGTAATAAAAGTTCAGAATGAGTAAAAAACTAGCATCAAACCTTTCTGCTTAATTCTCTCCTCTCCGTTTTTATATGGTACAGTGGCTCCACCACCTCGAATACCTGTTTGAAAGTGCTGCTGACCAGCCCGAATAGGTTTCGCTGAAATAAAGTAAATGGGACGGAAATGTTAGAGTTATCTTTGCTAGTTGAACAATATTATTTAGAACGTATATCTTTGCTCAGTTCTTACCGATCTGGGCAGCATGGTTCCTTCTTGCCAGGTTCTTTTGTCTTACTGCTTCCTTAATTCTATCAACTTCGTACTGGTAACGTTTCCTATCCCTCATTGCACCCTCTTTAGCCTCTCGAAGAGCCGACTCTAAGGCTTTCACTCTTTCCATTGTGGCTCTGAGCCGCTTCTCCAGTTTAGGAAGTTCGCATCTCAGATCTGCATTGTCTCGAACCAATTGCTTGTGCACCTTGGTCAGTTGTTCAAGATTTGTCTCCAGGAATGAGATCTTTTGCTTTTGGGCCAGGGAACCACTCACGTCTTCAGAAGAGTCCATGGCTGCACTATCAACTCCAACGCTCTAAATAGGATCACAATAAAAAAGCTCCAACATAATGTTCCCACAACTTCTACATACGTAAAATACTTAGAAACCATACCTTGCGCATTCGATTCTGTAAATCATTTACGAACATTTTCCTAAGATTTAGCAGTGTTTGAAGTTCCTTTGATACAGTCTCCTGTAATCCGTTTAAGTCCTTCCTTGCCTGTTCCCTTTTCTCTTGTGCGAGACTAAATTAAAAGCACAGTTTAATATTTTAACTAAATACATAATAAAATTCATAAAATGTTTGCTTTGCAGTCTTCGCATACACAAGTTGTTGAAGCTTCTGACTCCGCTCTGTCTCTTCAACCTTGAGCCGTTCGTAATCTTCCTTCAATTGCTGTTGCTGACAGCCTAGCTTTTGATTTGTGCTGTGTAAATTAATGATTACATGTTTTAGTAAATCACGTAACAATTTGTTTTTTTCAAGATAAAGAACGAATTCATGTATCTCACTCACTCTCTAAGTTGATCTACAATAGTTTGTTTGGAGTCGATTTCATCTCTCAAAGCCTGTACTTGCTTTTGGTGTTGTACGCGATTCTCTTCCAACTGGCTTTGTAAGGCCTCTTGTACGGAAGTGTCAACTTTACTTGGCCCAAGAGATTGAACTTGCTCTTGTGCCCGCAAACGTGAGCACTCGTGGTTGAGTGCGTCAACTTGTTCTTCAAGTGCTCGCTTCCGACTTTCCACATCCTTTGCAGTTTCTTGCAAGGCATTCATCTTCGCTTCAGTTTGGGCAATTTTAAGTCGACATTCAGCCAAAGACTTTTCGTATTCATCCATCTATATGAAACAGTATTAAATAGCGTGTCATTACAACCAGAGAGCATAAATATAAAATACGTCAAGCCAGTTTTTTGTTTCTTACCTTTTTATTGCAATCCATCTGCGAGGTTTCCAAAGTTTGACACCTATGCACCAAATTTTTCACCTCAGCCTTGGCCTTTGCTACCATCAACCTGGCAGCAGTAAATTCTTCTTCAACTTTCTCTCCAAGCTTCATATTCTCAACAATCGGGCTTCCAATGGCTTGGCCGATTTCGTTAAGGTCTTGAAGCAAACTTGCTAGCATTTCATTTGTTTTCTTACGCTGATGAGTGGAAATTTCTTTCAACTGTTGCATATCGTTCATAGTGGAGCTCAGTTGTTGCTGAATATAAAGAAGACGTTTCTTTAGCGTTATAATTAATTCGCCAACTCTTTAAAGTAGATATGGAATATAAATCGAAACATACCTGCTTCTGGTGTAATTCCTCATTAATCGTATCAAACTCACGGGCCTTTGCATCGGCTTCCGAGGCTTTCTGATCGTAGTTGAGAGCAAGCTCTTCCAAAGCCTGAAGAACTTCTTTAACTTCGTCTTTCGCAGCTTCATTTTCGGCCTGTATTCTAGCCATTTCCTGTTGCAACTTCTCGTAGTCTCGTCGAGATGTCGAAATGAGCTCTTCCTGCTCCATAAGTTGTTCTTTGAGTTTCTCAACAAGTTGACATTGTTGGTTGATTTCCTCATCCTTCTCATCCAATTGCAGGTATAACCTCTCTCGCTCTTGTTCCAAACGAATACGTTCATCAGAACTTAAAGAGCTTGTCATCATTGTCTTATTTGCAGCTGGTGGCGCGGCAGGTTGAAGTAACGTTGTTGCTGTTGATTGACATGCATAGAAACTCAGTCAGATTTAAAAATAAAAAACTGCTTACGAATAACACTTAAAACTTTAAGTCGTACTTGATTCGCTAGGTGTTGGTGCAGCAGAATCTTCTTTTAGTGACACTTGTTCGTCTGCGGACACTGTCTCCCCCTTTCTCCATCGCTCCAGTTCGTCTTCTGCTTTCTCCAACTTTCCACGCAGTCTCATCACTTTCTCTTTCTCTCTTTCGTACCGGCGCTTCCATTCTTCAGCAGTTAATTCTTCATTTACACTTACGACGTTCTTAATAGTCTTTGCTCTACACACAATTTCATTAAAACATTTCATTCATGACACAAAAGTCTCCATTAAAACCTTTTTTGATCAACTTTTATGGGTTTTACCTTCGACCAAAATCAAGAGTAGATTTGGTTTCTGACTCGTTAAAGGATGCAGGAGAGCAGCATATAATAATTGTAGTTCGCGCATTCCCTCCTAACGACTCTTGAAGGATACGGGTGAGCTTGGAGTCACGATAAGGAATATGGGATTTCTGCAAGAGATTTTAAACTGTTAAACCCCCAAATTTCCGGTTTCTCCGTCAAATTAGAACGTAGTTAAATTTATGTCGTACCACTCCCTCCGCCAACGCGGAAATGACGTTTCCCAAGGCAGACAAGGACTTGTTAATGTTCTTTGCTTCGTCAAGAACCTGGCCTTCTGCTCCAGTTTTAGACACTTTCTCGCTACCAGCTAAGTCTACTAGGTACAATTTTCCTGACAACTTCTTTTGATTCTCTAAGTTCTCCTGTTTTACATTAATGAGAAACACCGAATGGCTTCTACTGCTATGCTCATTCATATCTGCAACAGATCAGTAAAATAAATGTTACGTATACCGGTCAATTTTGAGTGACAATGAAACACGTGCCGACTTACTTGTTACTGCAATATGCCTATTTGACTTTCCTTCTTCGATCACTTCAAACACTTCGTCGGGTGAAGATACAAATCTTTCCGTTGCACCTTTCACGTATGGAATTCTATTTTTGTCTTCGTGTACACTCAGGTTGACTTTGGTAACGTCAAGCAAATCCCTAATCTGTGCAATTACAAATCCGAAAAAAATTGCATTACTTGTTATACTGAGTACAACTTCATCAACTTTGAAACTTTTAAATTGACTATCGACTTACCTTGTCAAGATATATTTCAAAATATGAACATTTTAAGTGGAATTCTAAGTTTTCGTCCATGGAATATATATGATTGAATATATCCTGAACGATGCGAGGAATTATTCCCTGTTTTTGTGGGTCAGCCATGACCCCCTCCATTGTGTGGGTTTTACCCGAAGAAGTTTGTCCGTATGCAAATATTGTGCCATTGTAACCGTTAAGGACATCTGTAAACAATACACGCCAGTTTTAACTTCATTCGTCTCCAAATACAAGACAAGTGCTGCGAATGTTTTGATTGTGATTGTGATTAATGTAGAGATTGACGTTACCTTTAACAATCGACTTCGCTGCTTCATCGTAAACCTTTTCTTGAGTAGCGTTCGGCTTGAAGACTTTATCAAAGACGTACACTTTACCCTGTAGAACAAAGTTCAGTTTAAGTTTCACGATAAATTACAAGTTACAAGTTAGGACCGGAATATCGCGGGAAACATTATTTACCCCAATTGTGATGCAGTTTTCGTCAGTAAACTTAGCTACAAATTTGGATCCTGCTTTTTCCTCTGCATCGTTGAGCGGCCGGAAACGGCAAACTACTTTAATACTGTCCTCCGCCGCAGGTTCCGACCGAGGCACTTCGGTCACCGAAGTTGACAACGACATGGTTGACGCGGTGATGGACATTTTGACTACGCGTGTGAGTCGTTCAGTGGACGTGGATGAAGGTAAACAGGTAAGAAAGCGCGGACGTGAGCTTTTTCGTCAACGGGTTAATGTCACCTTTAATGAAAAAATGAATAAGATGTTTTAAAACACAAGTATATTTGCTTGGTAATGAACATGAGTTGACTAATGATATTATCGTTTTTGATGAGAAAAAAGTGAAAGCAGTTTAGCACGCATCTGTATGTAAAGCATATCACGAAACGCTCTAATCATTTCTTTTGACAGATAACATTTGCAACACAAAACAAACATGAATCGGCCAATGAAATTCATACAATGAGTCATCAAATCATAGCTTATACAACTATAATATAATACATGTGTAAACATCAGCATTTTGTTTGCTGAAGGTTCTTCCACAACAGGAAACCTTTACCGGTTACCGGTTCATCCGTATGTCAAATTTCAAAATGGAACGGATATTTGGCTAACTATTTATGTATTTCACCAGTAAATCTACTGATGATGAGTACCATAACATTTTAATGAAAGAGTTTGGAAATCTGATTTGATCTGACGTGGAATGAGAGAAACGAAACATCAGCACATTTTTTTAAAAAATTTAAATACTTCTGTACTTCGTCACCAGAGATTGATATGTGTCCTTACGTAACTAGAACATATCCAAAACGAGCGACCAGTTCAGTGTGCCCAATTTGTAGCTTATTTTTTTCATTAAAGATGTTCTCATGTGCATACTAGGTCCAACAAATTTTGCGTACGACAAAACTTGTCTACATTCTGCACTTACAAAAAAATATATAGGTACTGATGATGACACAGAAACCGGAAAGGAAAACTGTGCTGTTTTAAATAACATTCATTCAACTTACGTTTGTTTGCTCCTTCGTTCCTGCTACTTGTCGTTGCTATATCCAACCATTGACTACTCCCTATCGAATAGGTGTCTGCTTCGGTTATTCCAATCTTGTTCCACCACAATTTTGCATGTAAAGCCTCCACAAAGTAACAGTCACAATAACAAGAAACTGACCACGTGAGCAGTTCCCTTAAATTATTTCTCAAGACTTAAATGCACTGAATACTTCTCTCGGGCGTTTGACTTGATAGCAAATGTTTTTATGAAATGACTTCTATGAAGTCCATAGGGGCTCCATTAACAAATCCACACTCGTTAAGTTTCTAATTCATCAGAACTTTCGTCATGCACACACCAACTCACCGACACATAAGTTGTCCCCAAACGAATGTAACTCAGGGTATCACACCAGTCTCAAATGGTTCATGACCTGTATTGCGATCCCTTCACAATATTAATTCCTTGAGTTTTCATACTGCCCGTGACTGTGCAGTGTCCAACAGTATAGAAAAAAAACAAATTCCTGCACTTCTTACAAACTAAGTACACCTTGTGATGACCATCGTGAGATCATACGTACATCATCTGTTCATCACTCACTTCAGTTATATCTGTCATATAAAATAAAACAAATGAAGTCAATACATCACCTTTTTGCAGTATAACCTATATTTATGTCTATGAGATAGCAATGCAGTAGTTCAATAACTTTGCTCTATAAAATATTTTTTTTGTAGGATTTTTTCTTCTCTTTTCAATTGTTCCTTTCCACTCGCTTTTTACTATCAATCATTAAAATAAAAATGAGGCTAAAATGTATCATAAAATATTATCTGTAAAACTTCTGGCCAGCCAGCGCACTGCAAAACTGTTTGTTAGAAACATATATACAGCACTATCACGAGTGCATTTAATTTAATGCGTGGTGTAGTGAACTGGTAGTGTAGCAAACTCAATTTAGCAACAATAAAAAAAATGACGATAGTGTTTTCTGCTTGTTACTCCTGATGTTGGCAAAAACCAAAGGAGAACATGACTAATATAATATGTAATAATATTCTTTTTTTGACTGAAAGGATATAGATCTGACGATGATGATGAAGTTGGGAGAGAGGAGCAATTAAGTCAAAGTCACTTTTTTTTTCTCTTCTCAGCTCTCTCTCTCTCTTAGTCCTGTTGTAATCTATCTACGAAAAGATGTAATATCATTATTGTTATGATGAAGATGATGTGTCTTATGTTTAGACTAAAACTTGCGTTAGCATTCCTTCTGGGCATTAGAAGTTAATCTATCCTTCAGTGTAAAATAGATTTTTTTCTGTCTTTATAATGATATCATTCGTCTAGAAGAATGATTTCCATCCTTCTCTTCTTTTACTCAAAGATACAAAACACTGTTCAGCCCCGAGAACTCAATCAAAATCCATCAAAACTAATGCCAGAGATACTTCTACTTTAAAAATGTTTCTCTTACGTGGTTGTGCACTGTAATCTGTCTAATGGTTGATGGTAATGGGAATCCTGCTCTTTTTACTTTTTCCCTGTCTTATTCACTAAAAAGTCATTTACTTTTGGTGTACTAACTCTTTTCAGGCTTGAGCATGTTATGCGAGTGATGATGCACACACAAAATAGTACATACTTTTTTAAACTGGCAAACACCAAGTTGCAACTTACACATACAGAGCAGAATGAAAATGGATAACAGGAGCAAGGATGATGAAAAACTTTACTGTGTACTTTGCACGAAACAGTTTCAAGACTGTTTCAGTTTTGTTGGATTGTTTGTATGTGTGGGGTAGATATGTACATGAAATAAGAGTGTTTTCCCCTTTTTTAGACGTATTTTAGTATGAAGTCAGCAATATAAAATGACACACAAAAAGATCCCTTTTTTCTCTAGCAATAGATACCAGAGCCTAAACTGACGACGATGAGCCATAGCCATAGTCAAAAGAAGTAATAATTCCTTTCCTGTCCTTTTTTCTTTCTTATCGGTAATTTTGCCTTGGGGTTGCTAGTATGTAATGTCAAATGTGTATGTTTTTTTGTTTTACCTATGAATCATATTGATAAAAATTCTCACATTCAATTCTTTTGTGTTGAGGTTTATTCCTTGTTTGTTTTCAGACTAGCTTTCTAACAACTATGTTATTGTTCTGAAACGACTATGGCTGAAGATATTCGTATGGTTTTACGAGTGGCAATGCTTATGTCATTCTAGTCCTGGCAGTCTGGCTTGATGGTCGGTCACCTGCTACCAGAGAAGTAGTTTTTGTCAGCATTTTGTGGGGAATTCTCTATTTTTTCTTTTTTTGCGGCACAAAATTAATGTATTTAATGTGAAGGTATGATTAGCTTACCTGAGTTTTTATTTTACCGAATGTTTCATGCATAAAAGCAAATAAATGGATATTATCGCGACCTAATTGTAGTGTTGTACAACGTGTTCTAATGTTCACGAAGCAAGGCATGATTAGTCTTGAGACGATTTAAATGGATTATCTTATCTCCATTCGGACGCTCTGTGGAATCACGCTTATCTACACTTTTTTATTGTATTTCTCTCGAGTTTCTCCATCCGCTTGCAATTCTTTTATTTTTCTGTTTGTTCATTTCGTGTGTAACATTTTAGGGAAAAACAGAGGATTAGCCATTTATGTAGCCCGACAATGATTGGCAAAATTGCAATGTTGGCTCATTTCGCTCTTGTAAATGTATGTTAAGCACGTACTCTTCAATGTTCGCATGCTTCCAACATAGAAAAGTCAGGAATCGTGACGGGATTTCCCTTTTCTTTTACGCCTTATTGGTTCGTCATACTCTGTTCATACCGCTCCTGTTCATGATCATCGTGACGAGTTGAAACGCAGTGAAGCGAAATATGCTCAATACAGAAAAATAATAATAATCTAGCTTTTCCCGTGTGTGGAGTAAGTGCACAAGACACAAAAAGCTATGAAACAAACGAGAGACGAACTAGCATGAAATCGGGAATAGAAGAGGTGTAAGGACAAGTGTACATGCAACCGTTTTTTATGAAAACATTACATGAGAAAAACGCTAAGTTAAAAAAACTATTCATACTACCAGTGGGCAGTATGTTTATTTTGTGCACTTGTGCGCACTTATTATTACATATTTTTGGCTTTTTAGAGTTTTGTACCGTTTCTCTCCTCTATTGTCTCCTACCTCTCTGTGATACATTTGAATTGGCTACGGTATGATCACATCACTTGTGTGCAGTAATGGATCGTCCCAAAAAACCATGAATGGGATACTCGGATAGTGGCAGGATGTTGTAACTTGCAATGTGTCGACTAGTTTAGTGCATTTGCACACTCCATGAAAAAAAGGGTGGGATGCCTTGCTCACTGTTTATTTTGATATTTATTTTTCAAACTATCTTGAGTGTGCTTTAATTTTGCTGAGCAGCGAATACCAGCAAGCCTTTAACACTAAACACTTCGAAATGTCTATTGCAGACTTGTGGAAGTAACGAGAAGGAACCCACGAATATTTTTAAAGTTTTCTGATGATTATCTAATCGGAGCGTGTACCTTTAAGAGTCGTTCACATTTAGTCGAATGTATTACCTGTCTGTGCTATCGTTAAGTAAGCAAACAACGACTGTTGGTGTATGATAGGAAGGAACGATGATGTGGTCATCATCTCATCATCCACAATGATGGTAGCAAATTGCAATAAGACGGTTATATGGGCTGCATGTAATAAAACTATGTAAAGGTAGGCGAGCTAAATCATTGGGGAATGGGTTGAGCTATGAATAGTTCACAGCGAGCAGGTACTCACTATTGCAAATATGCTGACGCTCAGATACTATTTTATCTCAAGAAATTGATGTCTTCTCGGTTATGCTAGAAAATCTGTTTCTGTTCTCAAGATTTTAGATTGGATACACTTCATGGTTTACAAGACTGTTTCGCTATTTTCTCTGGTTCAGTCGCTTGTAATGATGCCTACTCGCAGAAATTGAAGAAACTAACGTCACTTTGTCAGGCAAACAGATGGGGAGATAATGCACAGAGAATAATTTTATGTTTATAGTGACACAAAGGTATACAATTGGGTAATGTTGCCTTTTAGAACGGAAATGGAGAAAATTACAGATTTTCTTCGCATGTACATATTCCTGTAAAGACATGATGCTTGTGACAAGGTTTAAAAGAAAAATCTGTAACCTCTTGTCTCGATATGCATATCCTGTGAGTAATGTAACTTCTTTCAGTACTGAAAAATATGCACAATTTGAGTGGAAAATGTATAAATGTATATTTCAGAATAGTCGTGCTAGATTTTGATGAGTTCGTAATGATGAGGCGTAACACATTGGTGCAAAAATGAAGAATTTATGTGAAGGACTGTAAATCATGTATCGCGAAACCATGAGCAGATAGCGTGTCATCAATTTCATTCAAGTTTTTTATAAAAGATTTTCGATTGAAGAAAACAAGTTATGTACAAGTCTTGATGTATGGAACTTAGTCATCCTTTGATTTGCACTCTGGAATATACCATTAAAAATTTAGATTTAGCTGGGTAATTCAATATGTAAGCGAATTCCACTTTTGACAGGAAATGAATATTTTTATTTTATTTTTTCAGATACGCGACAAATATGAGGTTTGTGGATGTTTTACATAATTTGTGTTTCCATTCGAATAAGCCACATGTAAAACACAAATATCATGAAAAGATCTTTATTTTTGGAAGAGCTTAGAATTGGAAAGTGGGTTATTAGAACTTATCAAATAGAAAAGATCTTTATTTTTGGAAGAGCTTAGAATTGGAAAGTGGGTTATTAGAACTTAACAAATAAAATAAAATGAATACTACTTTGTCACTTTTATTTTGTCTTTAGCTAAGCGTGTATAACAATTTTAGATTTATGGAACGTAGGTAATTGGTTCATTTAAAGAGGAAAGTTACTAGGATCAATAACTTTCCCTGATTTCTCTGAAAGTGCAACTTCCCAGCAGTGCGGTCTAGTTTCTATCTATATACCTGAGAGTTCTACAAATCCTACCCGTGTTTCCAATTCAATCGGTCAAAGTGACATATATAAAGGGTGAAATATTTAAGCTAGTAAAAGATTTCATTCACGAGCCCTACCACAAAACGAGTGGCAAAACACGCCTCAGATTCAAACCACTATTGGCAGTTGTTTACTTGATTGTTCTATTTAATGCTAAAATGTGTTGATGTCTGATGTTGGATGTATGTAACATGTTAAAAGATAACAAAAAGACCCAATATAAAAAGGAGCGCATAAACTAATTCAATGAATTACAAAAGCTGAATTATTAATTAAGTTAGGAACTTCGCAGAAAAGTCGCATCAAGTTTATAAAGAGTCGCTTGCATTTAATCATAGGTGATAGTATCTTGTAAGGAACAAAGCTTTTCATTTATAATTCATTCACCAAACTATGTTTGTTCGTGGTATTGAATTCGTCTAAAAGAAACTTGTGCTGCAATTTGAGACTTTTAATTGCGAATAAAGGTAAGAATTGAAGCTAAACTTATATGAAACAAAATTACATATTGTTCCATAACAGGTTGTCGAGAGCAGGATAAAAAAAGGATACATATATTTGTAGTACAAACAAATAATGAATAAATAGAATGCGGTCATGAGTAAACTAGCGTAAATCTACTGAAATAGCTGCGAACAAAGTTTAGTTAAATTGCTGCCTTCGTCGAGCAGCGCGTTGCTTGTCAAAACGGAGTTCCATCTCCTCTAAAACCTTGGGAGTGTAGCGCACTACAAGTTTTACCGATCCTGCAGCGGCTTTCAGGAGTTCCACAGCCTTTTCATGGTTTTCTCCATCTACGGACTAAACCAAAACGACTTAAGTCTGTGTTACTGTGTTCGCAAAACTAAAAGTCATTCGGTAGTTAAGATCCTTACCACTCCGTTTACGGAAAGGAGCTGGTCCCCTCTTTTCAGCCCTCCGTGACGATCCGCTACTCCACCAGGAATAATTCGAGATATATAAATTGGTGAATTTTGCTCTCGGCCACCCATCACGTTAAAACCTAAACCTTCCTCGGTTTTCGGCAATTCCACTACACGTGGATGTGCGTGTCCTTCGGATGCTGCGAAAGCCGCAACTATACAATTCGCATTTCAAACATCAGTTCAACAATATTGCAAGAAAAGTGCTACTACTATTGCTACTATACCGATTAGTATTACCAGTTGCTTTTGCTGTGGCCGATGCTCGTATATCCGGTGACCCTTGTATGTCCACCGTTTCGTAAACGTGCTCATAAACTTCCCGAACAGCATTAAAAAAGTCGCTCTGAAGGACTTTTTGCAAAGCTGCAAGTTTTGTTGCGGGCACCTCGCCACTCTTTTGCAAAATGTCCAGCAACTCAATTGCTCTTTTCACATCTATGAACAAAGAAAACTGACCATAATGTATCCAATTTTCATCGAAACTCTATAAAGATAATAAGCAATTCTAACCTTTCGCCAATGTTAACTGCTCCATTATGAGGTTTCTGAGAAGCACCAAAACTTTGATTGCTTAATTCTTCGTTTTATGTAGCTTACCCACTTAACGGTTCACAAATACATTTAAGCTGACCACCCTACAAAATTGGACACTAATGTTTCCAACTTTATTGAAAAGGGAGTAAACCTCAGTGTTTGCCTGATGGTGTTTGTAAACACTTATTCATTACCGTAAAATATATCTCGTCTCATCACAAATACAAAAAGGAAAAATGATATTACACACACTTATGGGAAATCAAGTGGCTCATGTGTACGGATTTACCATTCGCAGTATAACCATAAATCCTTCCACAGCTAAATGCATACCTTATTGGGGGAAATATTCGTATCCATCCACATACAAATCTTCCATAGTTGGTTTCCTTTACCTTAAAAGTCTCATCGTTATATCATACATACATTTCTAGGCAGGGCTTCTGTTCACCGGACTGCATATCCTTTCTACAAGAGCATATCCTTCGACATCAGCAGTAGTATTTAGAGTACGATGATTTTATGATTTTTGCTACCAAGCAGCCTATGAGCCTAGTACATAGAATAACATTGTGTTATGAACGAGCTGATATCCTACATTGCTTCGCTGAGATGAAAAACTACATCCAGACAGTCACGAAGTGAAAAGTATTTTACTGAGCAAGTATACGAATCTGAATTCATGAGCTCATCTACAACAATCCACTTTATATGTAAAATTGTACACACAGCGCCAAAAGAATGTGCCATAAAATTGTCACAGACGTCGGAGAGAAAATAGTCTTGAACGGAAATTAGGAGCACGTTTCCCATTAAACTCCTACTACAATAATGTAGTTTAACGGGATTTTCTTACTTTCACCGGTTCTCTGAGACAGTCTGCATTATAAATGAAGATATTATGAAACAGTGTTAGTGATAAATACACTTAAAAGCATAGCTCAAAAACGAAAGTCACTACTAAACAGCCTATAAATGATTAGTAATAGCGTAGATAGTCCAACGGTGAAGTGTTACCATTCTGAAGGCCTCAATTTGTGTGATCAAAACCCAAGAAATTCATTACAACGCAACGAATCAGTTATTCCTAGCAATTAACTTTGAGCCTTATGAACAGAGCCAAACACAAGTATTTACTTTTTCAGACCAAAATGTGCATTGAAAGAAAAATGCTCGTTTTAAGAACACGTCCGGCCAAAATTGAAAAGGCACAAACAGTCTAATACTGATGTCAATGTACGAGGTCACAAAGAGAATTGAACTTTGACATGCTATGTTTTGGTTGTCCGTTGTTTGTAACTTGCCTTGATAAAACCACTGCAATACGAAAACATTGAGATGTAGCCTGGAAAATCGAGAACTGGAATTTGTTTACGACTAACAAACTTTGGATAGTTATATAAACGGTAGTTACCTGTTTCATTTGTTTTGAAACAAGGCAATCCTCTTCAATTGTATGTATTATACATGCGGAATTCGAGCGATCAAGATTTGAAAACGCCCATTCACCACGGTCGTGCGAGGAATCGCGCACCCCATAACTTGTCCCTGTGTTGCTGTGGGAAGCTCGTCAAGTACTTTAGCGATCTCCCTCATTACGTCTGCACAGTGGAGCAAACCACGATCCTAAACCTGTCTCACTTCCTTCCCGATATATTGTCTGCCAACTATGAGTGCTACTGCAGGACCTTTGCAGGAAATTCTCCAAGTGAGAAAACTACTCTGGGGAGATACAATCAAAGCTGATCTTTTCGAACGTTGGTCCCAGGGCTTTTCGTATAGCCCTGATGAAACATCTGCACTAGTCCAGCGGGCTGGGGGGCCGTGTGCTGTTCTTGGACCAGTTCAAGCTTTTCTGCTCAAGCAAATCATGCTAGACAGTGCCATATCCCAAAATAATGTTTGGAGACAGGTACGCACAATCGTCCAAACATCTTATTGAGTGGGATTTTATCAATATTATTGAAAGGGTTCTTTGATTTCCAGCTTACAGTGGAACAGGTAGACACCTTACTCTGCCAAGCATTAACTGAGATATTACACCAAGTTGCATCGGACGATGAAGAAACTTCTTCCCCACCGCAATCTGATGCCCAAACCCCTGCATCGCCGCAAACACCAACGATCCCAAAGTACTGCCTCGTATTACTCAGGCGAGTGAGCCAACAAAATGACACTTCGTCTGTTGAAGAAGCTAATAACCAAATTCCTACTTCAGCGGAACCTCGGCAGACTGTAACAGAGGAGGAATTTCACAGGGCTCTTGTTGTTGAACGGCACGACACGTTAGAAGACGCGAAGAAGAAAATTACAGAGAATATTAGTCTATTTAAAACGGAGTATGGAGTTCTGCAATACTTGTACTCAGTATTGTTGACAAAGGTAATACCATACCAAATACGGCACGTAAATATTCAAAATCACAATACTGTCGACTAAATACATTTCACTTTACAGGGAGTCGAAAATTTAGTCGATGAAATGTCTGAAAATAATGAACTAATTGATCCTATACATGGCCATGGAAGTCAGTGTTTAATCAATTTACTATTAACTGGGAGAGGTGTCAACTATGTTTGGGACAACGATCAAGATTTAGGGGGATTGAGTAAGTTCTCAACATACAGCATAGTAGTATGAGAAGGAGGTGTTCTATCAAAAAAGGAGAAAAGTAAATGATTTGTGTTACCTCTTTAGCATTAAAAGGAATACGTAGACGTTGTGAAGTTGGATTTCTAACCATCCTGGAAAAACTTAGGTACTGTGAAGTAGGTTCATATCTTAAGAACCCCAAGTTTCCCGTGTGGGTAGTTGGGAGTGAAACACATTTGACAGGTGAATTTCAAAAGCGTTAACGTGAAAAGTTGAAAATAGAGTTTAAACAACATGATTTTATTTGAAGCTTGATCTTTTTGTTTCAGTGACATTCTCTCTGGATATGAGATTAGTGATCCCGGAAAGTCCGAGTCAAAAGGCTAGAAGAATATTTTGTACTTACGATCCCGAAGGAAATAACTTTATTCAGGCAGTATTGTTAGAGGATGTAATGAGAGCTTTGGATTTGTATGCTGATCCCGCGTAGTAAGTAGTCAACCCAAAATCGTTCAAAATCCTGATTTTTTTATATTAATTTTCTTTTTGTCGTGTTAGTGTGGAAATTATGAAGAAAAAACTAGATCCGGAGGGATTTGGCATTGTCTTGTTGGGAGCATTTATGGACGAATTCTTCCCACATGACACTGTCCGAGGACCAGATACGTTTACCCTGTATCATTATAATGGATTGTCACGAAATATTTTGTACTTACGATCCCGAAGGAAATAACTTTATTCAGGCAGTATTGTTAGAGGATGTAATGAGAGCTTTGGATTTGTATGCTGATCCCGCGTAGTAAGTAATCAACCCGAAATCGTTCAAAATCCTGATTTCTTTTGTATTAAGTTTCCTTTTTTCGTGTTAGTGTGGAAATTATGAAGAAAAAACTAGATCCGGAGGGATTTGGCATTGTCTTGTTGGGAGCGTTTATGGACGAATTCTTCCCACATGACACTGTCCGAGGACCAGATACGTTTACCCTGTATCATTATAATGGATTGTCACGGCCTTCAACAGAGGTTAAGATTAGGTGTGTTATCAAATTTTACAATTTTTAAATCTTTTAAAATCAGATAAATGTCATCAGCATCGTTTTCGCAGGTATAGAGAGGGAAACGCAATACTTCTAGAGTCAAATCTTGGTGCTGTATCGGATTCAGATGAGAACAAAATTTTGACTTGCTTGCAAACTAAATGGCCAAGTATAGATGTTCAGTGGATTGATGGTGCCTCTCCGTCGATCGACTAGAAGCAATAACCAAATAAATGATTTATGTATAAACATTCAATTCAGTTTGTGATTCGGAATGCAATAGCCATGTTTAATTTATTCGCATTTACTCTTCATCATGACCTGCCCTTATTTCTTGATTTTTTATTTATCATCAGCAGATAACGGAAATTAATGAATTCTAAGACTGTATACTTTAAGGAGTCACCTTTATTTCATAAGCATTGTTCCAACACAATCAGTCAATACTACACTATATACATTTATCATAATAAAAGACTACTACGAAAGGGGGAAGCACATCGTGGGCAAACACGACTCAGAAATCTAGCTTTTGTCCAAAATCAAATTAAACGCCATATAAATTACTAGAAATATGAAATCAACCCAACCATGACCCTAAGTATTAAGCTTGTGAAGGAAGGTCCCCACACCGATAGCATTTGCAGTCCACTGGCTCCTTCAGGTTGATGATATAATTCTCTTTTTCCCCGGTCAATGTTTTTCCATTGGGATCGTAGCATTTATTTAATGTTACGGCCCTGGATCGCAAAGTTGTTTCTCTACAGCACTGACAGTCCTAAAGACATAGAATTATTACAAAGGTTACGAATAGATGGATTCACGAAACGCTCGTCTAGCTTTCAATTTTTCCGTTCATATAAACTTTAACATGATGGAATAAACGATGTTAGATTGGAAGACTTTTTCACCTTGTAAAAACCCGTGTGGCTCACTGCAGATGGGCGAACTCTAGAAGAGCAACTTCCTTCACATTTGCTAACAGCAACTTCTCCTTCACAAGTCCGTTCCAGCTGCCCTCCCGGTTGAAATATTTCTGAATTTGGTCATGCATGAATATCAGT
>VICI01000254.1:0-46974 GCA_019593645.1 Akabosia matsudoensis
TAAAAATGTCATGTAGAACTGGTACAGACCTTGTACCTTGTTTATTTTTATTTGGTTTCAAAATTTTACTTAGGAATGCACTGGATGGGCCGACCATTGGCGATACCCATAGAATAACAACATACGTATAGGCGATACCTATCATTCGGAATAAAGTTTTCTAAGCACCCCTTCTCTACTTGCACACTATAAGGGATACAGACAGCGAACGAAGATGGCACCGATAAAATCTCAGTACTCATTACTATTACTAATTACGATTGCTACGATTTTTCATCTATTCACTATAAAATGTTTTATCTTTCCAACTTTGTCTCTGTTACAGCCGATCTATGCTCATGCGCAATGACCATAAAGGAAAGAAATCGAAATTCAATGTCTTCAGCATTGACCCTTTAAAAAGTGTGGCTGTATTAAGTCGCGACGCACACTCGGTAGATGAAGTCCGAGTACAAGACACTCACGGAAAGTACGAAGTTTTCTTACGCTTATCAATAATATTATTCACCGATGACCGAGACATATTTATGTGTTGTATGTATGTTTATCCTTTATGCAGACGACTAAAGCGGAAAAAAGCATGGGAGAAAGCTGTATTCGGATGGCATTCCAGTACAGAAAACCTGAAGCATGTCGTTTGGGCTAGTTTTATAGGAGCTTTCCTTATACCACACTATCGGCCAGGTAAGTTCATCGAATTGGATGATACGCAACGATTCAATTTGTCTGATTTGGTTTTCTTTACTGTTGAAGAATGGGAATCTTATGCTAAATGGACGCCGATAACGCATGCGATCCTCGAAGAGGATGAAAGAAAAAAACGACAACGACGAAAATCCAACTTCCGTAGCCAAAAGAATCAGCCTTGGTATCGTAATCGTAAAACAGTCAAAAGTATCTACCCCACAGTCCCTCGACCCCTGAAACACAACCATTCCATGTGCATGCCAGTCCGAATCAACGTTTCTGGAGAAATCTTCGAGCCTCAACTGCGCACACTTTGCAGATTTCCAAACACATTGCTAGGAGATCAAGACCGCCTCATTCAGTTTTATGATCCATCCCATGATGAATATTTTTTTGACCGACATCGTACCTGCTTTGAAGCTATAATTTACTACTATAACACGGGAGGGATTCTTCGGCGCCCTACGCACGTCCCGTTGGACATTTTCCTGCAGGAGGTCAAGTTTTTCGATTTGGGACCAGAATTATTAGCCAAGTTTTCGGCAGTTGACGATGAGGAAGTTTTGCCCAAAAATCTACTCAAGAAAAAGCTATGGCTTCTTATGGAGAATCCTCAGTCATCACACCAGGCACAGATATTTGCATATCTGAGCATATTCGCCGTGTGTCTTGCCATTTTCATATTTTGCGTGGAGACGCTACCCATGTTTGAAGGTGGCTCTAACGGGGATTCAACTCGAGACCCGTTCTTCCTTGTGGAGACTGTGTGTGTCATGTTCTTTATTTTTGAGTACATCATGAGACTGCTATCGTGCCCAAACATTTTCCAGTTTTTACGAGGATTTTCAAACTTTGTTGATCTCATGGCTGTAGTTCCTTATTTTATCAGCTTTTTACACAGTAACCGCATGAACTCTTCAGGAGGAAAGTCTGAAGCAGTCTGGCTCACAGTTTTGCGGACATTCCGGTTAATGAGAGTGTTTCGGATCATGAAGCTGTCCAGACACAACCGAGGATTAAAAATTTTAGGAAAAACGTTGAAGGCATCGAGGGGATCTCTGCTACTCCTAATTTTCTTTCTGGCCATGGGAGTCGTCATATTTTCATCTGTTATGTACATTGTTGAATGGGAAACACCAAACACTTGTTTTACATCGATTCCCGAAGGATTTTGGTTTAGTGTAGTCACAATGACTACTTTGGGGGTTGGCGACATTGTTCCAAAAAGTAAAATTACCTCACCATAATTGAATCTTACCTAATAATTGTCCTAGTCCTGAGTTCACTCATGATTAATGAATATTGAACCATGTACTTGGACGCTTTCAGGTGTGTTAGGCAAAGTGGTCGGAGCAGTATGTGCCATTACTGGGGTACCGTGAGACATGAAATTTTTTACGATTATTTTCACAACTTATCATGAGTGAACCAACAATTTGATTTATTCTTTCAGGTTTTGACGGTATGAATGCTAGGTCTTTAAAACATAACTTTTTCCTGTATTCATGATTACAATGCTCACGAAATATGTCTGTTTGTATTTCAAAGATTTCCTTACCTGTACCCGTTATAGTATCTCATTTCACAATGTTCTACAACAGCGAGGAAATTCATAACCCCACATCTAAAAATAATGCCAAGATGTTTGAGTACACATATGTGGAACATTGTCCGTATTACCCAGCCTGGTACGCAAAGGATGGTAAAGTAGTAAACGAACATGATCCTTCATCCATTCGTAGGTCAACTGGTAGTTATAATGCTACTGTTGCTAAGGAACGCGCCTTGAATAGCCAATGGCTCGTTGGAGAGGTACGACCAGGCGATTCGGACTCAGATTTTGAAAGGCTGAAATGGGTGAACAAAAGCAAAAACAAACATGTAGAGGAATAACAGCGTGTATCACGTGTTTAATATTTGTGAACTATTTATGCGTACAAAATGTTTTGTTACAAAAGGTGTCTGGTTCATAAATTAAATTTAACTTGTATAATAGATGTCAGGTACCGCTTTTCTGTCTTTTCTTGTTCACATCTCAATGAAACAGTATTTCAAATCCTAATTATGTATATACTCATGCTCCACGCGAATATTATGCAAACTTGCCATGCCTGCCCTCCCCGGAAGCAAATCGACCAGCTCCACCCACTGACTCCTGCAAAAGCATTAACATTCGCATTAAAATCTACGTGTAGCAAAGCTCTTGTTTTATATTCATTTATTTATATTTATCAGCATTTTTTAACGTTAATTCACCTTGTGTAGCACCTTGAGTCCTTCTTTCATTTCTTTTTCAATACATGTTTCAAAATTTTCAGTGGCAAACATTGCATGATATGCACTTAGTCGATCTGTATTCATACACTCCTGAGGAAAGTTGGAGATTTCTTGAGCCAGTTTTATCTAAAAATGTGACCAACGGAATCTACTGCTATGACTTTTCTCTTCAAATGAATCGCATACGAGGATTGAGTTGCAGCTTACCGCTTCTCGTAAAGATGACCCAGTTGGCACCAATCTATTTGCAAGTCCCATCTGAAAAGCTTCCTTTCCCTTGACAGGTCGACCTGTCATTATCAAATCCATAGCACGACTTAAACCTATCAAGTGTGGCAACCTTATTGTCCCTCCGTCAATCAACGGCACGCCTATGTAGGAAAAATTACAGTACATTAGTTTTCAAGCATAAAGGTGCTATTTACAAACAAAGAAGAAGCCATACCAAATCTTCTGCAGAAAATCCCAAACGTACTAGTTTCCTCCATCACACGCAGGTCACACATTAGCGCAATTTCCATTCCTCCAGCAACTGCATAGCCAGAAACAGCAGCTATTACAGGCTTTGAAAATATTCGCCTGGAGGGACCCTACACATACACATCAACATATAACTCATATATGCTCTGATATCTTAATTATTCGTAATTATTACACAAAACAATTTCATTTCGTTTACCATTGGCCCAACTCCTTCTTCGTTCTCTGGATTGTAATGATTATTTTTAATAAAATCAAAGTTTGGAGGAAACTGAGAAATCTCCTTCAAATCCAGCCCAGCCGAAAAATGACCTCCTTTTCCATACAAAACAGCGCATGGCGAAGAGTCATCATTTTCAAAACTCTTGAACGCTTCATGAAGCTCTTTTGCTGTTGCAAGATCAACACAATTCCTTTTCTCAGGTCTATTTATTCCAATCGTAGTAATGTTTTCAACTTTTTCTACTAGAACATTGCGTGAAACAGTCTCACTGGAAAAACCTCGGTACAGTTGCCAAATTATTGTCTCATTTTCTCGCAGTGCCACACAAGTTCGGAAACGCACTCGTGGAAACATTCTCCCAAGTTGTTTTACATTTTGAAACGCAGCCATTTTGAATCTTCTAACTACGTACTCAATAAAATGTGCAATATGCTTAGTTGTTTAATGACACTTCTAGCATAAAAATGTTCTCCAATGCAAGATAGACTATAGACACCATTCATACACCCGGCGTTTCACATCTGTGCATCTTTTTTTTTCTTGCTTGTTTATCAACAATCTACCCCCATCATAGTCTCAACTTATTAAACATGCCGATATGCCAAGATCCGCTCAACCTTTGTCGAATTTTCTTATTTTGTTAAGTTTCCCTTCTTTCTTACAAAACAAAGCTGGAGGCATGGTATGGCCAACCAAGTAAACTTTTCTTCGCGGCTATGTTTGTCAAAAAACAACAAGAGATCGATAGCCACCCCCATCCATGTTACAATTGAGAACAGCCGATCTCAACATCCGTATTTGTATTACTTTTTTTTTCATTATTTTCAGCAAACACCAAAGAACAGTTCTTTTTTTTCTCTCGTAAAAGGAGCTTTCTCAGCACGACACTTAAAAGTTGCAGCTCACACAAAGTTTTAAAAACTTTTCATAAAGCACAAAGAAGAGCATGCTTTTTTGTAGTAGTACACCCTGCCTGCACTAACATAAACAACAAGTTCTGAAATGCGCAAGTACAGAAAATAACTCCATAATCTTAACAAACGAAGAATCAACGAATATCGCTGTTTTTTTAGCAAACAATTCAAATTAGGCTGGTAATGTGCCATTGAAACCTGCTCAGCTTGAATTCTTGGTATGCTTGACATTCAAAGGAGATCTCGCCCATAAAAGTTTGATAGCTCTCTGAACTTAAACGTATAAACGAAGGAAAACATTAAATTACAATTTTTCACATTAGCAAAGACAAGTTTTGACTACTAAAATTAGAATTGTAATATTACATATTTGAATTGGGAGGAAAAATCAGTCTAGATTTAACATAACCAGTTTTTGTGGTGGTGGAAAGTGAAACTCGGAACGGAAAAAGGTAATGTATCTTTCATAGCAAAGGTAGTAAATCGCTTAGTTTGGCTATTTTTGGCTGTTAATTGTGGAATGATGTGGAATGTATTTTGAAGTAAAGTAGCGTCAGTTGGCAGTCTTTTTTTTGCATGTTTGTTTTACTCTGCGCGAAGCTTTCCTTCAGTGAAAGTTTTGTTGATCTTATTTTCCTGTTTACCCTGGGCAGTATTTGCCAAACAAAACGATTTCGCGACTTTTGCGATAATTTTTTTTTATTTAGATTGTTTTTTTTTCTTCTCGGGATTGTTTTGTAGTGCATGCTGTGACTTTTGTTTTTGTTTATAAATCAATAAGTAAATGTGATAATAATTCGTACAAGGATCACTTCCTTGTTGAAACACAAAAAAATGTCTGAAACTAAATGTAATTCAAACGTGAATAGTGAAGGTGGAAAGGACAGTGATCTCGATGAACTGAAATTTGATCCGTCAAGTGCGTCTGGAGGACCTTCTTTGCGACAACCGAAACTAAGTGAAGCTCAGCTGTTGGCTGCTTTGGAGCTTGGGTTCAGTGGAAAGTATCTTCCAAGTAGTGTAACGGGAACAGAACCTGCGTCATCTTCCTCCTCACCCCAAGGGAGCAGTGGGACTGAAAAGGGTCAGAGTAAAGTTGGCCACGGATCTTCAATGATTAACAATCATTCTAATAATTCTAATGTCAGCCAAGGAAGTGGTTCGCAGAACCAATATCCGTTGTTTGTGGACAACTACAGCTTCAACTTGACTGAAGAGGAACAACAAGGATTGCTCCCGCCTTTGCGCCGTCCAGATATTCACCAGATTCCGCCAGGTAAACGGACAATTAAGTGACAGAGTAGAAGTGTCATGTCAATTGAAGTCAACGAACGTGTATTTGAATAATTTTCGCTGTGATTTTGCTTCGCAGATGTTCTCGCAGTACTATTGAAGTCGCCAATATTCGAAGACATTCTAATACAGCCGCAAAGAAGGGTTAGCGATATTCCAGCTAATTCTATGAATAATATCCGCCCAGCGGAACCTGACATTATCCGAGGAACTCAACAAACTTCCAGCACACCAAACCACTCAAATCTGCACAAAGTGGAGCAGGCAAAAACAACATTATCACCATTTGCGAAGGAGTTTGTTCCTTCGGGATTCCAAAGGGGCTCAGCAATGAATTCTCAGCAGGAGTCAAACGACCTCGCCTACGCGATGTCTCAAGTTCAAGTTCAGGGGAGGAATGATTCATTCCAAGGATTTGCGGAGTCTGAATATGACGGATCCGACTGTATTCTCTCTACTGTGACAGATATGATTTCTCAGGTCTCCCAAGATCCTGCTAGTTTGAACCGTTGTACCAAACAGACTGTGGATGTTCTGAAGAAACATCTTCACAATGATGACACAACGCTGGGCATAGTGGTTACCCTGCTCGTCGAACAGGCAAGGATGATTCAAAACAAGCTATCTAGAGATTGATCGTACGCTTTTTAACATATCTTTTGAATTCCCTAGATGATTTCAAATTCCAACTTTTGCTACTCGGGAGCAAAAATTTTGGAAGCGTTACATAAAAATGGGATCGGAGTAGGAGACAATACCATCAAAAAATTGGTCTTGACAAGGTATGAAGTATTTTCGCGATATTGATAGAAGTACCCACCTTATGCATGTGTAATATATGATTTGAATTCTTACAGAATGCACGAGGAATTCACTCATTGCCTTAACAGCCTCGATGATAATGACGTGCGAGGCAGATGTATTGGTGTCCTTCGCTTGCTCAGTGAACTTTACATGAATTTTGCTGTGCTTCCCGACAATTCCAAGTTGCATATTGTTGGTCTCGCTGTTCTCGAACTAATGCAAACGCTTATTCAAAAAGACAAATCAGTGGACGTGGTGAAGCCTGTTTGTCAACTACTAAAGGTATACAAATACTTATTCCAATGTGCGGTTATTATAGGATTACAATATTGATGATTTTTTATTATATTTAGTTAATAGGTTGGGAGGTGGAAAACTCAAAAAATGAAAAGGTTCGAGAGTATTTCGACTTGGTTCTGAAAGAACTCAGCTATATCAGAATGACCTCTGAACAACTTCACCCCACTTGTACTGCAATGGTGGACATGATTTTCAAGCTACGCCAGAATCAATGGAACAGAGGACAAGAAGAGTCATCAACCCCTGCCTCCACCAGTTACGTAGCTTCTCCAGCTGCAAAGCACCCAGTTTATTATGAACTGCCTGATTCGTAAGAAATATACGAATTTTTTGAACTAAAAAGAAGTTATATTTCATGCATCAAATGTTAAAGCTGTCTCCAAACATAATTTTAGGGACGACGACTCTTACGGGGACGAGGGCGGAATCATGATCGACGACGAGCCAGACGAAGTACAAGCAGCGTATGAAGAATTCCTCAAGATGAACTCGAAGAAGTGAACCCTGGTAGAGGAGCAGTCGACAACATCTTCTTTACCAGTAGCAAGCTAAACTAACGACACCTTTTGTATTTTCGTCTTGATTTACCATTGTATGTTCAGTAAGGAAAGGAATTAATTTTCCTCAAAAGAGAGTCAACTTGAACTAATAACAATAGTGTGTAAAATTAGGAGGGATATATTTCACTCAATTACTGAAGCTAATTAAACAATCTAAGACAATAGCGTATAGTCGAGAATATCCTAACCATAAGTATATGTACTGGTTCTCGTCATGAATTTATTCCAGTCCACTATAGACGTAAGATTGCACCGTAATATTGGTAAAGACGTGATTTGATTAATTGATACCTAACACTCTTATGAACGTTACACTTTATGATGGGTGCTTACCTATAGCGAACGTGATAACGATGTGTGAGAAATTTCAATTTCGATGTATTTCAAGTTCTGTACTTTTTGAAGTTATATGAATGAATAACTGCGAGTAAGGTTTAGGCATAAGTCCATTGTTTTCGGGAATGTTGCCTTGTTGGGTGGATACGTTTTATTCAAATAATTATCCATCAGCAATAATAAGACTTCTTGAACCGAAGGAAGCATTTGAAAATCCACCAATGTTTTGAGTACATGAGCTGCTCTTGGCTCGGTCATGAGTCCATGACTTTTTTCATGGATGAAGGCGGCCGTTGGTGACCCACTATTCCCACTCTTCTGCTATGCACTTCTAAAAAATGTCTCAAGTTGGAGCATTAAACAAATGTATATAAGTTAGATATGATAAGCGTAGCAAATAGTTTTACTGTTAAACCATATGATTTTGGATTCGAAAACTTATGTCTCGTAAAGAATGTCTTGTTTCTCTTTTGTTACGATTTAAGAAGTGAATTTTGTTGTATTTTTTGATATGTTTATAGACTATTGTTTGATTTTGTTATCCACATCCAGGGTCATCTCTGTAAAATGTCAAATTAGTTACAATTTGATTATTGATAAAACTCTCTTATCCCCACAAGATTAGAACTAGATGTAGCTAGAATAAATTAAAGCTGATCGATTTCGCATGCGAATAAAAAATGTTGTCGACGAAAATACGATATACTTGTTTCTTTTGAGTTCATAAAGAAGGGAAAAGCATTTAAGAATTATTTTATGGTGTCATGAATAGTAAAACATGATAACAGTTTGGCTTTATGAACTATGACATTTCTGGGGTCATGGGGCATGCTTCCTGTTGCTTGTATGCGTTGACGTGATCACTAATGCTGTGCATCAATTTGAATCAGCAAGTTTTAAGATTATCTCTATAAACAGTAAAGGAATCTCCTTCAGAGGAAAACAGTATAATCGATTGCATTTACAAACAAAGTGTCCAGCCAGACACAAACCAGCCCACAACTCATGAGTAAATATTTTCAAAACTAAAGACAATTGGTTTACGCTCAGGATAAGTTTCCTAACGATGTGGAAAGCCCCTAAGATTGTGTACTGCTATGCCTTCCTGTGTGTTCAAACGTTAGCTTGGTCTGGCAGATATACTGCGCTAAATGGTCAAATGTACAAATGGACACACACCATACTAATCCATGACTCTGCCTTTGAAATAAATTGGATCGCTTCACATTCAGACTACGTCACGTTTGAAATGAAAGCTCCCACCAGAGGTTACATTTCTATTGGGTTTTCTCCCTCCGGGGGTATGCCAGGAGCAGATATTATCCTCGGTTGGATCCAAAGCGATGGAACGGCTCAAATTTTAGTACGGTCAAATCAGTGTAGTGGGAAAATTCCTAAGAAGAAGAAGAAGAATTCCTTTACAGCTTAAAAGAATTGTTGCATTGTTTATATTAAAGGATATGTATGCGACACAAAACGGACAACCGTTCATTGACAAGCAACAAAATGTTGAGCTAATTGGAGGAACTCAGGATGGAAACGGAACGTCTATTGTTTTCCGTCGCAAGTGGGACACCTGCGATGACGAAGACTTTCCAATAACTGTAAGCAGAATTTTTCCCATCTTGATACCACTCTGAAACCAAGATTTCTATTTCATGCATAGGAAGATACCATTCGATTAATATGGGCAATTGGTGATGAAGATCCAGTCAAATCTTCGACTGGGGCTTTTACTCCACAGTATCACGGTCGAAGTTTGGCTTATCGTGGCACCAAAAGTGTCTTCATGAAAGTTCGCCCGAGTCACAGCTTTCCCGATGAGGAGGATGTATACCCATCCGATGTGACACACGTTGACTTTCTCATGGACAAAGTACAAGTGCCCAAAACCGAAACGTATTATCACTGCAAAATCGTCAAGTTTCCAAAGCTAGATTCAAAGCATCACATCATCGCTGTAAGGAGCTAGTAAAAATACCACACGAAAAGATAACCATGTCCCTTTCTTTAAGAAGGCGTATTTTCTGTTTGTGTAAGTATCGTCCACTGATTGCTCCAGTTAGTCTCCCGTACGTTCACCACATAGCCTTGTTCAAGTGTCACGTTCCCGAATCGACTGGCGCATCCACGGAAGATGTGTTTAAACAGTTTGAAGACCATCCAGGAGGAGATTGTTATACAGAACAAGCTCCTCGCGAATGGAGGGAATACTGCTTCGAGTTTCGGGTCGCCATTGGGGCGGGCAGTGATGGAGACATATATCCTGCAAACTTGGGAGAATCAATTGGGGAATCTGGGGCGACTTATTATCGCTTTGAAGTACATTATGAAAATGTTGACCATCGTAAGTAATTTGACTGTGAATTATGTACCAAAATGAATATGTACATGTTGACTATTAATTAATGTTTTTGTATTTTCAAAAAGTAACCGACAGTTCAGGAGTCCGCGTGTTTTACACGTCCTCTCTGAGGGAGTACGAAATAGGAATGCTATTCACAGGCCACCGTCGCACGCCATTTTTAACGATTCCTCCTTACCAAGAGGAATACAACATTTACGGATTTTGTGGATCTGCGTGTACAAGCCAAAGCATTCCTCGCGAAGGGATCAAGCTATTTTCTGTACTATTACATGCGCACCTTGCGGGACGCAGAATAACCCTACGACATATTCGAAATGGAGAGGAAATTGCAGTTATTGCAGAAGACAAACATTATGACTTCAACTATCAAAATTTCCGAGTGCTTCGAGAAGAGGTTACACTTTTGCCAGGGGATGAACTGGTGACCCAATGTACCTTCAATACGGAGCACAATGACACATTCGTTTATGTAAGTAAAATATATTACTTACTCGCTATACATACTATACCGACTGACATTTAGAAAAAGGGCGCATTTTTGTAAAGGGAGGGTTATCGACAAGAAGAGAAATGTGTGAATCCTTCATTATGTACTACCCTAAAGCCTCTCTGACCGATTGCCGAAGCCAACCCGAGCTAGATTCATACTGGAACGCTATTGGAATCCAGAGTGCGACCGGAAAGTTATTGAAAACCCTGAAACTACCGTTTAACTCGGCTATAGATCCACAGCAAGCACATCACAATTTTTAAATGCCTGATTCCATACAGACAACTAAAACTTATGTCATTTCATATCATCCTGGTCTTAACTGTTTATCTTATTGTTTGTTCCAACAAGGGCAAAATACGGAGACGCAGCTGCAGACGATTCTCTTATTTTGGAAGCAGGTCGAGTGGACAACGTAACAAATGACTTGTTCAAAAATATCGTCATCAATAGCCCGAGCAACCTAAAAGGCTTAGACGTGCACGACTTCATGCAGGCTTTAAACTGGAAGGACAAGTCATTTGTCAAGAAAGTAGAAGAATTACGGAAAACTGGGAGACACTACCTTCATTGTTCATCGCCAGGAGGCAAGAGAATTGAAACTCAGGCAAGAACACTTTTTTTCTTTAAAAACTTCTTACAAGGTAAAACGCTTTAAATAAAAAATATTTCCCTTCCTTTTGCAAAAGGATACATACGTGTTCCCATCATATGAACCGTTGCAGACAAATGTCAACCATTGTTCTTCGGCAGCTTCTACCGGACAAAGATTCCTACCGTCAGCACCAGCAACAATATCCGTTCTTCCGACCCTTCTCATTCTTTTACCTTTGTTACAATAATCCATTTTTATCTCAACTTTTCCCGATAATAAAAAAAAGTCGAAAAACAACCTTTTCAACTTTTTCATACGAGTAACATTTTGTCGCTTCAAGAAAAACGTATGATAAGATGTTGACTTCGTCTTTCTACTTTGTTCTGAGATATCATGGGAAAACCCAATGACATTTTGTGTTCAGCCTTTGCTTGGTGTGAATTAGCCAGATAGAGTCAGAAAGAAACACCAATACTCATTCACGTTTTGTCTCCAAGTCATATACCACGACACAAACGTGTTTTTGTTTACCCCTTCGCCAAGAAGTAAAGTGAACGGTATCCCTTCTGTATTGCTAAGTTAGCTTCTAACTTCTACTAAGTAGACGTCAATGGCTGGCTGCATGTGATGATCATCTTAAGCATTGACTCCCCCGACACCCGACAAGGATGAATGAGTCACACTCACAAACATACACAAAAAGCATAATGAATACGTACGATGGATTAGTGAAAAACAAGCCGACCCATAACACTAGTTTAGCATACGTATTCCTTTTTCCCACTGGACCAAGTTAGACTGAGATTTTGTTTTCCTAGGAATACCAATGAGAGAATTTTTTTTGGTTAGCAAAGATAATTAACTGTTTTAGTTCCCTCAATAAAATTACGTGAAGTGAAGTGAATGGGGTTTCGTTTTGTTCAGTCGTGAGAGATTGAGCAAGAATGATGAAACTTTCGGTGATTTGTTAGCGAATTAAAGGTTTTTAGTATTCTTTCAAGGAGTGAATTTTTAAACGACTCTGTGTTGAAAGAAAACGTGGTGTGGTGACAATGTCGCCACTGCCAGACCCCTGCGTAAATTTTAAAACGCTTCGGAGCAACTTCATATTTGTGGTGTTATTTGGACTTGTGCTGTTTGGACATCAGGTTTCGGGAAAACCAAATATTCAACCAGAACCGTCAGCAGAATCACCCAAGGCGGAGGCTTTATGGACATCGTCTGAAGTTGATGACGAAGTAGACGATTATATTGACATCATGTAAGTGCGACCTTCTCTGCGTAAAGTTTGTTTTGAATGGTATCTGTTAATGTTGGCTGAAATTTAACTGTTTCTCTTACATTTTTTATAGGCAGAAGATAATTGCTGGAATCGTTGCCTTTGTAATTGTGGTCGTAGTAGTTTGTCTACTCCTCTGTTTTTGCTGTCCAATTTGTATTATCGCAAAAATGCGTCAGAGGAGAGGCGTCGTTATCAGAAGTGAGTTTACGCGATATTCAATTTTCTTAAATGTTTTGTATGCCTAAACTATTTTCAAAATTGCTTCCATGTAGCTGGTCCAGGTGCAACTACAACCACAAATGGGAACACTGTGACAGTGACACTGAATAGACCCGCTCAACAACCACCTCCAACTGCCACTGCATTTTCGGCGGGAGGTCCCCAGGTTGTTGCTATTCCCAATAATTTGAATGCCCGTAGCAAACCTTATCCAGTACAAGAAAGCGTCACAGTGGTTCCATTACTACAGCCGCAAATGCCAGCTCAATATGCGCCTCCTCCACAAATGAATCTTGGGTACCCTCAAGGACCTACCTTTCCCCAAAATTTTGGTAAGTAACGTTCGCTTTGTAGCTAACTTCCTCCTTCGTACTTTTAGTAGAACTAACGCATTCTGTCGATTTCGTTTACAGAGCTCCCGCCGCCATACCCTGGTCTACCGAGGGATCCAGAATCTGCCAATTTACCTTACAATCCCTACTTTAGCGATGAAAGTCAAATGCCCACCGCGCCACCACCGAAATAAATGCTAATCGTTACGCTAATAACCTCGGTTTTCAATGAGTTCCTTTTTTATTTTTGTATGAAATTAAAGTGCGTGGATGGGACAAACGACTGTTACAAATGAAACTGGTAAATATTGTACAGAGGAGGACTTGCCCCATGACAAATTTCAGATGTAGATTTGAAGCAGGCCTTGTCTTAAGCATACTTAAGGTACTTAACTGTAAAGCATTCGACAAAAACCTACGAAGTATATGGTTGAAGCAACTTGACCAATGGTTGGACTCTTTCACAAAATGAATTTAGCAGCGCTTCTCAAGTTTGTACTATTACTATTTAAGCTTTATAAAGTTTACTTGTGAAATAAGCAAAAAAAAACAACAATAAAATCGTTCAACGAGACGAACCGTCACAGATTTTTTACACGGTGGATTTTTTTTATTAAGTATTTAAATTATTTTTACTTGAAGTTTACGAAAGCTGCTTATTCAGCAAGTCTGAGAGATGCCTCCTGCAGCGCTCCATGAATTTCCTTGACGTACGAGATCTGGCCCTTTACTAAGTCAATGTACTGCGGATAAGTCATGCTATTGTCTGTCTTGGTTTGTGTTATTGGAACTGGTAAATACTTGGCAGACTGGCCGCCTTGGTTCAAACATTCGATTGAGGTGCGCTGTGGCAAGGAAGGCATAATACAATCAAATACTTATATTGCCCATATAACGGAATTGTTTTTGAAACGGTAGATGCTACGTACCAAATGAACTTCCAACTGGTCAACCAGTGAAAAGAATTCCTCATAGGACTTATCAAACCGACCGACATCGAATTCCACTTGTTTCCTGTCAAACATTTGAAAAGATACATACATGAGTTTCGACTGCCAGAGCGTGAGTTGATACTGTCTGCTTTGGACAAACTTACGTTCCACTGTCGATCATATTGTTCGCGGATATTGCTAGAGACGCATTTCGCATGACATTCTAGGTAACGAAAAAAAATGCAGCTTAACAAATCGGAGCTTTACATGTGTAAAATGTGCAAAGTTAGTGTGTAAAATTTACTAGCATGGACTCCTTTAAATTCGGTATAAGAGCTTTTGCCTTCGAGATGTTGTCCACTCTAGCTTGCTCCTGTTGACTTTGGGAGACTGCGCTTTGCTGGGGTCCTGCTTGGGGAAGTGGTCCAGGTTGGTTTGGAGGCTGGTTGGACCCTGGACCACCTTGAGACATTTGAGGATGAGGTTGACCTGGCATCCCTCCCTGTGGAACAGGTCCGGGTCCAGGAGGGCCGCCGCCCAAAGCAGACTGCATAATGGGATGATTCTGTTGTTGCGCTTGTTGGGCGGCAGCAGCTGCAGCGGCTGTAATTAAAGGAGGCGTTCATTTGAATCTCAAATTTAGTTAGATTGAAGCACTAGGTATCATTATGACAGCCTACAAACCTGCAGCGGCAGCGGCGGCCGCTTGTTGCTGTTGTGCTACCATTTGTTGTTGATGGGGAGACATCATTGACTGCTGTTGTGGGGTCATTTGACCCATACCCCCTCCAGGCATAGCCATATTTTAGTACTTCGATGGAGGTCAGACTTGCATTTAGCAAAAATTATCATTCACTATCGATTCTTTTTACCTTTTCAGAACACACACAATTCACTTAAGTCACAGAAATTCCATATGCAGTTTAATGGAGTTAGTTACGTCATCCAATTAAATTCTAAAATTCCAACATACACATAGGAGACAAAGTTGGAAACTTCAAACAGAGTTTACAGGTTTTGTTTGTGTTTATTTTCTCTTGTGCATCTCGACTTGCGCCATTTGTTTTCTATAGCCCCACCAACGGAATCATAGGGTTTCTTTCATGCTTCAAGGTGGTCCTTCCAATTGAGTCGTCCTTGTCCTGACACTTGCCTCATCTGACGCCCATTTTATCATCAATCATCATCAAAATTTGTGATCACTGATAATCTTGAAGATAACGCCAAAATATCAATACGTCCTAGTTGCACGCGCCTGCATGCATTTTGTAACATAAATTTTCAATCAAGCGACGAAAAACACTCTGGCTGGTTGCTTCTTGTTCAACTTTCACATTCCGTTTCTCATAATCGCAAACATCTGCGATTGACAAAAATAATTCGAAGTTGGTAGCGTACCAAATTCACGGGTTTCTTTCAAACACGATTGTTTACTGATTAATGCTAATCGTCGGAAAGGCAGAGATGCACACGGTTTCATTAAACAGCGTTTTTTATAAAGAACCAAAATGAGAATTTGAACACGTCTCTCAATGCCCCCATTGCAAAACCCGTAACAGAATCCCAGTATGCGTGAATGGAATAGTAATTAATTGATTACTAACTATGACGTGTAAAATACTATGATACGTCGTAAGTAAAGTGTAAAATCATTTCAAAGTTTCATTTGTAAGCCCTTTCCCCCATAATCTATGGGAAAGTTATACACTTACATGTATCCAGCTTTGTCCTTACTAACTGACTGTTTTTATCTTTCAAACACTGATAACTTAATACTTGCGTAATATCTTTAACAAAATCCTGAAATCTCCGACAATCGCTAATATTATTTTAGTATTTCGACGTGTATTATATTACACAGTAGTCTCTCCTTGCTGAAAGGAAACTAGATAGTATTAAATTGTTTAACAAGAGGGTTACCTGCCATGTCATATCATTGTCATCCTGGAGAGAACCTTATCCCCAAACAAAAAGCTTTATCTTAAGTGTATGCACTGTTCCTGTTTCAGACTTTCTCTTGCTAGTAACACTCAAAGCGACAACGTGTTTCATTTCCTTCCGTTGCCTAAAGAAAGAAACTGAGAGTTTTGTATACATTCAACATTATTACCACTAAAAGTCATAGTCCTGTGCTTAAAAACCTGTGCGTATTTTGACATTTCAAAAAAAATTAGGGTTGACTAATTCTTCACTCCAATTCGAGCTGTCATTTGCATAAAATGATTAGAAATCCAATCTTGAATTCTTCGAGCATCTTTACTGTGCTTGATTTGCACATATTCGTACCTCATTTGAAGTGGAGTATGTGTATCATCTCAAAATAACAAGACCTTTTCGTCCATACTTCCATTAAAGAACTGATGCAAATTGTGGACTTTGTTTGTAAGTAGGAGTAAGAGCATTTGGATGTTCTATCCGGACCTCATACTGGCGAGTAAAATGGCAAAGGTGATGGAAATATAATCAGAATGAGTGACACGAAGATTTTGTAAATTAGTGTGTCATGGAAGAGATAGTATAGCTGGATGCATGCCGAATCTAGCCGTTGTTTGTAAATGACTTTCTCCTCTCGCTAACATCTCATTTTCCCTTTCAGCTCTCCAGAGAGTTTTTTTTGTTAACTCCACGAAACCAGGCACGCGTTTCCTTTCAGTTTAGTACTTTCATTATCGGCACGCTCATCACGTGCAAAGGCAAACTGGAAAAGACACAAGGAATCGCTAGCGTGGCGTTTTCGATGAATTGCAGTCATTAACTGGGACTGCATAACTTTGTTTCTCAACTATACGCTCAAATTTACCTTTGAAATTCGGCAAGGAAGTAAAAATTCAAAGTACTCAACTGATACCAGCAACAGCCGTGCGCTAACTTGCTCAATCAGTATATTTCGATTTGCATCTTTCCTCTTCATCATGCCTTTAAAAAAAGTCCTTTGTTGAAAATGATCTCTCCTGCGGCATACCCTCAGGTTCTCCGAAACACACTTTGTTTCCACTTTTCATGATTTTTATTTACTCACGTTTGCCTCGTTTGAAAACATGTATAGGAACCAAATTGAGTTGTTGAAAAATAAACAAGCTCATCGTTCGTAAATGTAGTCATTTCCATTTTAAGTGAGGTAGACACTCGATGCTGAATTTAAAAATAGTCTCGTCGGCTCTTCAAGCACCGAATATAACTTCGAGAATGAATTCTTTATCTCAAAAGAATGATGTTATGTTTATGTTTTTCTGCACTGGAAACAATGTCTTTTTGCTTTTGTTATTAGGTACTCTTTATGATGCCCACATTTTCCTCGTTATGAATTCTAGAATTTACGAATTGGTATAATCATTTAGTAAACGATCATATTTTAAAGTAGTCCCCTGTGGGCACATCAATAAGATCATGACGTTGTTTGCCATAACTTACCCAATATTCTGCTTTTACGCGTAAAACAGCGTTTCCAGCTTTTGCTGATGAAATAAGATGTCAGATTATGATCGAGACGTTTCCGCGTATGAGAACAGTTTCCAGACTCAAGTGGGATGTGAGATCTCAGACGTTTGATCTATATACGTCATCTATTGGTGGAGATTCATTAACCTTTCCAAAAATAACTTTTTCCGACTCTCAACTAATCCTTCAGGTTCATAAGTGCTCGAATCTGCAGGAAACTTTTTGAAAACGATTTATGCCTACGTAGTCGCATTTTGGTGTTGGCCTACAAATACCATGTACTTTGTAGGAAAACAATACTAGATTAGATGAAATATGTCATTTGCCATGCAAGAAAAGGAAACTGAATCATCTAATATGCAGGTACAGGCTTTTTATTTAAAACGATGTGTGTCGCGTTCGCGTGAATATAGCACGTAGTCTATTATGAACTTGCATAAATATTTCACACGAAGCCATAAAGATTGTTCTATCGCCGAGGAATTCGGAATGGCTGGAAGATGGTAATAGGAAAGTGACCAAAATAAGATGATGTAGGTATGTAGGTCACACGCCATACTGTTTTCCTCTGTCGGGTTCGTTAGTTTCTCCACTTGTTTTCTCAATTTCCATCCAACCGAAATGAGGAAGCTAAAAGTTTCCTTTCCTCCGTTTGACTCTTCGTGATAAAGTTCTCCTCCTATATAAAAACGATGATGATCAGCAACCCCACTTCTCGTTGTTTTTAAACTCTGCGAAAAATATACTTTCCCCCTTCAAAGCCGCTTCAAAACCTTCATGACGTTTGCAGTTTTCACTGGGCTTGATTCTCAAAAGGAAATTAGAAGAAAAGAAAACTGTTTGAGAACCGCTGCTTTCTCTCGAAAACTTCCAAGCTTGAAGCCTCCATTTCATCAACATGTCTAACTTTAGTTCATTATCCTCCATTCACGACAGTATCAAAACAGTAGGGCCGTCTTTGAAACCAATTTCCCACAATTGTTTATAAAAAAACAATTGCAAGTGTAAATTGATTTTATTTCTCTGACGTTAGAATCCATTCAATATCTACACCGTTTAAAAACTGGCTTTGTGACGTCTGCGAAGGAAACGTGGTGCACGTGTGAAGAAATCGACTCAATATGTGAACTAGATATTCTGACAATGGAATCCTTTGAATATTTCCGAAAGACTGAGCATTTTATCGCCACATGTATCCAATAAGTCTTACGAATACCCAGCCATGAAGTTGAGTTGTTTTTGTTACAAATCATTTTCCGTTTACCTGTGTAACTTACTTTGTTTAAGATTTTTCTTTTCTTTATCCTCATTTCTGGCTATTTTATAGCTTGTCACTTAGTTTTCCCTGGAGCAAGATTACTTCTCGATAAATATTTACGTGTGCTTTGTTCAGTTAAAGGAGGAGAAAAGAGAGAAAAAGTAGGAAATACTTCGGAGAAAGGAAGTGAGTTTTCACAAAACACACAGTCTCCAAACACTAGCCGAGCCCATTTATTTACAACACAAGTATATGGTGGAAAGAAGGTAAAACTATCCATTGAAGGCATTCTATCATGAAAAAAAAGTTTTACACATTATGTACAAGTAACTACGTCTTTCTAGAGCGCTTACGAGACTGTTTTGTAGGCGGTTTTGTTGTTCTCGGTGTGTGAGGAATGAGCTCTCCGGGTAGACCTGAAGTTTCAGCGCAAAAAAGACTCAGTCAGTCATACCGTTTTCGTCTGACCAGAGAGTGACAGAAGAGAAAAATCCATGAAAGATTCAAAGGGTGCATCTACTATACCAACAAGCTCAGTGAGGAGAATGGTAGAAACTCTTTTTTCTCTGGTTGCTACAATCAAGCAAGCTTATTCTATTTTGGATTACAATATCACAATAAATCATACAGACATGTGAATGTGCCAGAAAATATAAAATAGCCATGAAAGTCACTTATTTGATATTCGCCTTGTAACAATTTGAACGTATGGATTGTGCTGGAGCACCCAGGAATAAAACCAACCGAAAATTGTCGGGAAACCATAAATACCAATAGACAAGCTATGCCCCATGAGGTGCATGGTAATACTTCTGAGGTGGAAATTGTTTAGCACGCAGTTTACCCGCATTTCTAAAATTGCTTGAGATAGCAAGAAAGAAAATGGATATGTTCAGGGTTATTGTGTTTCAGTATTTTTCATGACATTTTTCTCTTCTTTACCTTTCTATGGGAAAAAAATCTTGCTTACACCAGCAGCATTGGAACTCAATATCTTTACTTTTCAACCTATGCAATGTTCATTAAACTAATCCAATCAATCCTTGCGGGGAAGGAGAGCCAATCTTTATTTTGATAAACTTAATGAGCGCGTTGTTACTGAAATGATAACATTTGGTGCAAGTGAACAGTTGTATATAATATTGCAATTATGTTCCATGTAATTAAAACATTGAGTGAATGTTTTCATTTCATATCCATCAACTGACCCGTCTTTCATTTCTGTGAAAAGATGAATAAATGACTATAACGCTGAAAGTATATCCTATTCAGTATTTTCATAACTTTCTCTGTAAAGTCAGAGGAAATGAGTGAGGGCGAGGTTAACAGTGAAAACAGTGAACTTAATGAGCCGAGCCCGAACAGTGATTATCCTGATGGAATTAGGGATTTTCTCACACCACCTACGTCACTTCAATCCAGTAATTCTAACGAGTAAGTCTTTTAATGTGAAACTTATTCATTTTTTGGTTTCCAATATAGGTAGCCTATTTTTCATCTCGGTTTATACTATTTTTTTATGACGTCAGATGTGTAATCAGTACCAAAGAATTCAATTATTTATTTTCAGAAAAATCGTGATTCTTTATGTAATTGGAATTTTCCTGGCAGTAGTACTTCTCCTTGCAATGGGGTACATTTTAAAGTTAAACTTCAGATCGTGGCTTCCAAAGAGAAAACACTTTTGTGATTTTAGAGACTGTTTCAAGCAAAGTAAGTGCAATTGACTGTATGGAAAGAAAACGCTGGTTTGCGTGTTTGTTTTAAAGTTATTTTTCGCTTTCTTTAAACAGGTAATGGAAAGAAGAGAAGTTTTTTTCAAAGAAATACTCACAAAACAAACTTTACTATACCAGTTGTTGTTGTGTCTGATGAGAATGGCCATTGTCTGGATCCAGAAGCTTTTGTGGAGGAATTTGAGACTAAAGGATCGCAAGCATTCCCTTGAAACAAATCAGGTGAAATTGCCAGGTTGGACCATGATGAGGACAAATCATACATGTAACGTAATGAAAACTACTACTGGTTTTGTGATTGTCTAATCAATCTCGCTCTAATTTTTATCGCTATATTCGTATGGAAAAAAGTTGTTTGATCATATTTTCACTTTCATAAGAGTGATACAATCCCTCTTACTATTAGTAAGAAAACAAACGTACCGGTGTACGCCCATATTTACAGTTATCATTCTTAGTTTCGGATTGTTAGACATTTTCACTTGCGGCTAAATATTGTGTTACCTACCTATTAAATGAGATGTATCTTTTGTACTGATGAATGGACCTAGAAAGGCTGTACGTAGGGTAAATAGTAAAACTAGGACTTTTATATTTTCAAGAAGCGTCCTCCAAAAAAACACTTAAATATTTCATCATTTTGATCTCTTGCAACCAGATCGTAGACTTTTCATTCGTTGAATATGTTCATATTCAAGGCAGTAGACAGTCACTAGTGACACGGTATTTTTTATTGCCATCCTTCTCAATAAAGCTGCTTAAACGTACCAAATGGTTATTTACTAGTTTGGTTTGCAATCAATATTCGAAAAATATTAAATTTTCTACTCAGGTCCATATTTTTGATCAATCAAATCTTTTAGTAGGACCGATGGGTTTCTTTGAACTGAAAATTTGGAGCCATAATTATTTTCATATGATATACGAGCACCAGGTTTTATTCATTGCGTCAACATGATCCTAATGTTTTGAAACCTCCAAATGTTGTTTACATAAAATGCTCTGATGATTTCGGACAAAAAATTTTTTTTCATGCAGTAGTTGTTGCTTATAAAATCGAATAAAGATGATAGTATGACAGGTTGTGATGATCATTAGTCACTGTCAATATTGTTGTGATCATGAAGCATGTGTGTTCCCATTTCTTGCATAATTTTATTTAAAATGATTGAACACGATTATAAATAATTAACCTACCAACCAAGCATCCTGAATAAAGAATACTCGACCGAACTACCAAGTGAAAGTAAAAATTCAGTTATCACCAATTCCAGGAAGCTAAAGTGCGACAAAGACAAAACAAAAACATTTTATAGTTGTTCAGTGCAATTAAAACAACATTAGGATACACATGTTTCGGATGTAAATGAAGATTATGTATGCTGGATATGCGTCAGAATAATATATAATTTAAGCAAACAGGATGTAATCCGTCAAGTAGGTATAGATTCCGGCGATGGGATTATTAAATCGCTAATCGCTACTTTTAATAACTTGATACGATACGAAAAGCAGATTTTTCCGTTTCTTTTATACCACTTTGGTTCTGTAAAATTTGCAATAAAAGTACAATTTGAGATGGATGCATCCTTTTCTTCATGTCTTAAGAAGATTACCTTTTCTCTTATTATTTTATTAACGTCATAGTCATCATATATCCGTCCATACTTTCTTTTTGGCTTGCACACACATTTTCGTCAACAAATCCTCTTTGATGGAAGTACTGCATTTCTTTGTGGCATTAGCGTTATTACGTCGTTATTTTGATCATGCCAGAGAAAAGTATATTTTTATGAGTAATGAATGACTACTGCATTCCAAACTGAATCGGAATCAGTTTTCGTTTGATTGAGAGCACGCTACTCTAGTTTTACGATACTTCTAAACTGATACTAGATTTCGGACGAATTGTTGCACAAAACATCTTCATTGCTATAAATTTTAGTTTCAATATTTTTATTGACTTAATATTTATGTACTCAAATCAAATCTATACTTTCAGTCATACTATACTAGTTTAGAATAAAATTCTCATGCATACAAAATGCCCCGGTAAGTTTTCAAAGGTAAAAGTTTCCCTCGTGTATTACCTTAACCTTGATGTCGCGTTGCTCGTCATCGTCAGTCTCATGCTTTCACAACCAGAGACAACCATGCAGTAAAAATGAAAATGATATTTTTGTTTCGATCGTCATCAGGCAGCTATGAACTCCAAACAATTTCGTACGCAGTTGCCACTTATGTACAAGTTGTTCCTGTTTGGAAAATGGATTACACATGAGGTAAGTGTCAGCAGTCACTCCCGAGTTTCTACATACCTACTATCATGTATTAATGCAAGAGCGATTTTCGTTTGAGCTTATTTTGTTTGAACCTTTCTCATCTTTTTTCACGAAGCGCAAGCCACTTTTGCAATCGCTGTTCACATCCGCACAATCCACTCGACACGTACAAATGTATTATAGTAAGTCGTACTATTTGCTTTGAGAAAATATCTTCCCGAACCTCCTTTACCCATTAGTTGTAAAGCAACCCAAGTGTAAAAATATATTGAAAGCACATGGATGTCTAAATACAGATAATGCTGATAGCTAATACTCTAAGTCTATTTTTAACTATCTCACGGGCCACTTAGCCGAATCTTTGAGCAGGGCGTTGGGAGAAGCACTGACGGCAGCAATCATCATGTCATGTTACGTAGGGCTTCTATGATCTCACGTTGAACTCTTTCACATTTCCTCTTACGATTAAATCATTTTTAAGCCTATGGTATGACCACTTCTGTTTTCCGCCAACATCTTCTTGGACCAAAACTCATCACCATCAGAAATGCCTCGTGTATCGTATGCATCAAACCGAAAATAAGTTGGAACTACAAAAAATGAACCATATGAGGGAGGGAATGAACTTTTCATTTCGTAGTCTGATCGGACATTAATTAATATATTTGTAAAACTTAAATCATGTCACGCAGATTTTTTAGTCCATTCTGCCAAGATACGTTCTAGTGAATAGTAGTCCTAATACCACTAACCATGACGTTCCAACGGGACACAGGCTTTAACTATAACAATAAAAACGCAGTAAATAACAAAATCAAAGGTTAGGGTTGGGAATGGATGTACAAAGAATCCCGGTACGGGATCGTATTTACAATTTATAGCAAGGAAAGTAAGTAATTATTAATCTGTTCCGGTACTTCTACGCAGTCTATAAGAGTTGCATACATCTCGGTAATGTTTTGAAATCTTTGAAGTGGACGATTTTTTTTCTTGTAATAGAGTTCCAACGAAGAAAAATACAAGGAATACGAGCAAAATTGCCTTCAAACAGGATTTACCCAATTTCGAGAGCGTGAGTAAACGTCCTTGTAGAATGTGACAATATAGTTTTACCATGCTACAGTTGACAGTTTGCTTCAGATTGAAAAAACTCTTGTAAAGCGTGTCCTTAAAAATAATCTAATATTCACGTTTCAAAAAGCCTTGCTTTGTCTCTTGTACACATTACGAGATGTTTTTCATCTTGCCCCTCAAGCAGAGTTAATATTTTATAGAGCATACTAAAAGCAGTCTTATGTATTCGCAAGGTCGTACAATAGAGTTCTTTTGCACATAGCAATTTTTTTAGTATATCGTAATTTTGTGAAAAAGCGCAAGCACGAAATGTTTGCCATCATCATCGAGAGCACAAACTCTCTCTCCCACCATGTCAATGTAAAAGCTTCCATGGACTAGCACAAGCAAACAACTCGTGTTTGCAGACTTAGGAACAACAAAGTTACTTTGCGGAAATTAAGGTTGTATAATAGCAGCAGTTACATTTCATTGAGTTTACGGCTTGGTAAATTATTTGTTCAGTCATTGTAATGAGCCCACAAGACTGACAATGTGGAACTTTTTAAATATGTAATGAGATATCTACTTTACTCCAACGATGTACATGTCAAGATAACATTCTCGTTGGCTGCTACTTTCGTGCTTTTATCTAAGTCAAAGTGTTTCATCAGGTTCAGGAGAATGAGTCAAAACTGAAACAATTGCCAGTTTCTCCATTCTCCACATACCCATTCCATTTTGGCGTTTCATGTTCACGTTACATGAAAACTGTAAGAAAAGGAAGAACGTCGAGTTTGTTTGTGGCAGGAAACAAACAGAATGTGAAATATGCGTCTTTTTTCTTTAGTGTTATTCCCTTCATTAGTGACTCGTTTTCCACCAAGGTTAAAAGGTTACTGTGCACGAACCTGGTGTTGATACTATTTCTTAACAAACCGTCTGAGTTTTTTTTATACCACTGTGCATGTGATGAAAAGGGGTTGCTTCATGCAATCAGATAGTTTGATGAACTCAAATGCTTCTTCTTCATCTCCTATTTCTCAATCCAAAGTTTGAAACATCCGTTTGTATCATAAACTAGCCTGTCGGTCTAAGTATTGCAGTCAAACCACGATGGAAAATGATAATTTGTACGAGGTCAAATGGTGCAATGAGTTGGGTAGGTATTTAGTTGCCTCACGGGACATAAAACCCAGGGAAATCATTATCCGAGAAGATCCTTTAGTAACTGGACCGACGGACAGGGGTCCTAAAGGAACTCCTGTTTGCTTAGGATGCTGTCGTATCATGGTCGATAATCCTGGTAACCGCTGTACTCAGTGTCGATGGCCTGTATGTAATGAAACGTGTGAAAAGGTAAAAGTGTAAACAAACCTACTATACGAGCTGTAAAACATAAATGATGAATGATGTCATGCACGAAAGGCTCTTCAAACAGAGAAATCGTACTGTCATCTTTTAATTGTTTATTCCAGTTGCCTGCGCACGCTGCAAATGAGTGCCAGGTTTTCCGCAGAAACAGGGTAGTGTACCCACCGCCAAATGGATGGCCTTACATAAGCAAATCCATCATGATACTGAGATGTCTTCTACTAAAAACAAACAATCCTAGCAAATGGGAGTTGCTCATGAAAATGTCCGACAATGGAGAAATCCGGAGTAGAAAGCCCAACTGCATAAATTCCGACCGAAAAATTTTAGAAAACTTTTCCAAGTTTATACCTGCGCAGGACGAGGATAAGTCATGCAGCAAAAATTACACTCAACTTGGCTCCAGTGAAAGTACTAGCGGGCTTCTCAGGCATGAAGGACTTTCGCAAGCGGAAGTGATACAAATAAGTGGCATATTAGATACAAACGCTCATGCTTTTCCTCTGACGACGGACGGTCGCTCGGTGTAAGCAATCCTGTTCTTTACAAGAAACAATGTTCATTCTTTTAATTTGTTACTACAGTCAAACCTGTCTATAAAAGGAATCCAAGGGCGACAAAAAAAGTGCCTTTACTAGAGCATGTCTCTTATAGAGTTGGGAAAATACATGGGGTAAATACAGATTGGGCGACAGAAACGATACCTTTATTAGACAGGTTCTTTTAATAGGACTGCCTTTAATATACAGGTTTGACTGTATGTCCATTCCTAATGGGACTCGTTCATTTGACTTTTCTGCATGTCATTATCACTTGGGAAAAACAGTTTCGTTTGCAACCTCTACAGCAAGACAAGCTTACTGGCACACTCCTGTTATCCAAATGCGTCATGGACTCCGGACAAATCACTTTCAAGCCTGACACTTACCATTCGTGCCAACGTTCCCATTGCAAAAGGCGACATTATCTCTGTGGCTTACGATGATGGACAACTTTTAGTTTGCACGCTTAAGCGACTCGTTCCTAATGAGATCAATGGCATGTTTGTGTGTCATTGTGAACGGTGTATGGATCCAACTGAATTTGGAACCTATTTAGGAGCAATCAAATGTTCATCCTGTCGTAATGGTTATCTCATGCCAATTGATCCAGTAGACTCCTTTTCAAGCTGGAAATGTGATAATGGAGGGACGAATATGTCTCGACAAAACAACAATTACAATACGGGCGGCAACCTTGTGGATACGCTTTCTCTTTCACTCTCAAACTCCCACCGTTCACTAAATCCAGATGAGAGGACGGGAAACAGTTGTGAAAAGACGTCGGAGAAAGGAACAGGAAATTGCAATGAAGTTCTTGATGACGAAAGCGTTGTAGAAATCATGGAAGAGGCAGAGTCATTATGTGGCTATACTCGGATAAACTTAGCATCTGAAGGTGAATCTCTGTCTCAAAACTGCGAAGAACCCGAAGATGTAGAGCTTCTTAAGGAATTTGTCAAAGAGTACAGTGGATCCATTCTTCATCCGAATCATTATATCTTACAAGAAGTGAATGTTCGTATTCTCAAGGGAGATTACGCAAAAGGTTTCACCTCAATGTCTGATTCAGATTTAATTCTTTACCTTGAGCGATGTGAAAGGCTGCTTGAGATTGCCAACGTCTTGACTCCAGGATTTTGCGAATACAGAGGTAAGCCATGCTTTCTGTACACATGCAGTTTATATTGTGTCAGTGTCAATTTTTAGAACGACAATGCACTGTATTTTCCTGCGCCTTGAGGAAAAAGTGTGGAATAGAATTTTTAGTATTGTGTTACTTTTGAAATTACCCTTGATGTCCTGAAAGCACAAGAAAATAACATTCTAGCTTGCTTATACTTGCTTGAAGTGCAGAGTTTTCGCAGAACTTTGAGTAGTAGAAACATCCCAGTTCAATTTTGTGGGAAAAAAAAGAAAACGTCATTTTCTAGAGAAGTTGGATAAGAAAATACAAGTGTTCCGATTCCGATAATTTTATCATCATACTTTTTTCACTTACGATGTAGTCTTCCATTTCCGTTATTGAATAAGAGATGACCGTACACATGAATAGGATGCTAGTAAAGTTGTGCGAGTGGAGTAAATACTATTAAATGAAAATCTCTTATAGCATTTTTTCTTGTTTTTCTTATCTTTTCCTACATACATGCTCGTAGCTTTCCTTCAGTTCCATTTTTCCCAAGGTCTTCTATCTCTGGAAAGGAGGAAAGAGGAAGAGAACAGCCGTCTTGAGCAACAATACAAAAATGACAACAAAGAATATGACGAAAATGGAAAGGGCATAAATCAAAACTGTAATTCTGCGGTTACAACTAGCTCTAAATCCGACTCAATATCGCACAACGATTTCGTAAGTACCGAAGCGGAAAGAGATGCTTTAAGCCCGAATGTTTCTGTGTCCGTGAAATCAACGGACAAAGCAGATAATAGAGCAATGGACTTGAAAAATTTTGCGAACTCAAAGAGGAACTTTGAAAAGCTGATGGAGATGCTCGCATATTTGTTCACGTTTTTTCAAGAGATCAGTTCTGAACACAAACTACTTGAGCCAATAGCAGATACCATTGAAGATACTGAGCTGAAGTTACAAGCGGCAAGTAGCCGTCCATAATGTATTTCGTCAAGTATTGCAAAAATGTATGTAACTGATATTTGCTTGGGTAAAATAAAGATTTAAAAAGAACAAGCAATATCATTAAAACCTTGTTTATGATGTCTGAAATAAATTATAATGCTGCTCGTGTCTCCTAGAAAGGAAATATGGAATTTGCAAGACTCGTTTGCAGGCAAAGGATAATCATGATTGAAAGTTGTATGAGCCAATCTTCCTAATTGGGAAAAATTCATGAATTTATTTTGGGTAAACAGAGAATCCAAATAGTAAACAGGGAATGTTCACGTACTTCATACATCGCACAAGAAATTGGCTTGTCAAGCTTTTGAATCCTACTAATTGAATCTTTCAATACAGCATTGATAATCATCATTTATTTACATGTCCCTGCAAAGTTACATAACCACGTGCATAATCGTTCTGTACGAAAATGAACCTTGGCTAATCCTATACACTATATATCAAGTATTTTCGCTTTCGTTTATTACACATGTACACTGATGATGATGGCACTGTTTCCTCTAAATACTTGGAGCTGATGATGTTTGGCAAATACACTGACACAATTTCATTTTCATACTACGATGAAAAAACGGGGACAGCGGGTGGAAGCTCTGTTTCTCGTGCTGTATCAACTGTCTTCACATAAAAATCCTCCACCGCATTAGTAAACCGAAAACGCTTGGTAGCGCAAAACCCCTGGGAATCCCCCAAAAACTGAATGTTTTAGCTTTGGAAGTGTTTAGAGAAGAAAATACTATTAACCCACAAGCATAACGCTGTAGAGAGAGAATTTATGAAATTTTCATATTGATCCAGACTCTTGGAAGGACTTAAACATACAGGGTAAGGGTGGACTGGAATTAGATATACATGTCGAGTAAAGTTGTTAAAGTTCTAAATATTTTGTTTTTACCTTTCAGAGTAGGATCACCTCTTCAAAATGCGTTCAACCACTACCTTAATCACTTGTTCAACAGTTCTCGTACTGGCTTTATTTCGTGCCTCTGTAACAGCAGGCGAAACAGGAGGCTTGACATGGGGAGAGTCATGCAACACAAGTGCATCTTCGCTGGATGATCCATCCACTCGCTGTGACACTTCCAGACGCCTCAGTTGCGGGATGACAAGTGGTAGGTGCAAATGTCATCATGAAGAGCGCGATTTTTACAACCAGAAGACGAATCGGTGTGAAACAAAAATAGGAAAGTTTTGTTCCGGTTCAGAAACTTTCCCAACAATATGCGTTAGGAATGCTGTTTGCGACGCAGCCACCAACTTTTGTGTTTGTCAAGAGGGCGCTGAGCCTAACACGGACGATACAGAATGCTTAAAAGATGAAAGCGATGGGGCAAACTCGGCTTTTATTGGTGTTCCTTCTCACGTGCTAATTACCCTATTTGCTTTTATTGCTGGAAGTTTTGTCTTTTGAGGGTTATTGTAAAATCCAATTCCAACAGTTGATTACAGAATTCTTTTCATAGCAATTTTTGTGATAACACGATTTTTTGTGATTATATCTTTCTATACGTAACACAAAGTCATTTCTGTCCTACAAGTTCAGTTCTTCATCCATGTTTATGAATTTATGAATTAGGAGGGAAAGTAGGACCTACTAATGCAATCAGAGCGCTGCAATATCAGTTATTCGGAGTATGAACCATTTTTTGATTTATTTTCCCCCTTGCCAATAATCACACTCTTGATGTCATACCTTCTCTAGTGTGCAGTTGTAAAACAGGCATAATAAATCTCGTTTTATTCGATTACACCGGTTTTGTTGTAGTTTTGTATTATAATACATCCTTCATATTCATGGACACGCATGATGTATTCAAGAAGAAGGACTACCTTCAAGATAGAGAGTTTTCAATTCTCTTCTCAAAATTTTCCCTGAAGCTGCCTTTGGAACTGCATCTATAAACTGTACTCCTCCAGAAAGCTGCTTGTGAGCTGACAGTTTGTCTTTGAGAAAATCACCTATCTCTTTCTCTGAGACCTCCAACTTTTTGACGACGAAGGCTCTGGGCGCTTCCCCGAGATCCTTGTGAGGGATTCCAACAACAGCCACATCAGCCACAGCTGGATGATTTCGAAGAGTTGCTTCTAATTCTGAAGGGGATACCTGAAATATGTACATAAACACGAGCACTTTACTTCTCCAAGCCATGTAGGTCACTCATTAAGGGAAAAAGGAGCTGAAAATATTAATGGTTTGCCAACGGTTATGAAATTTTTTAAATACTGAGGACTTGGAGAATCATAAAGGAACCCTTCACTCTATCGCATGAGTCAATCCACGCTTCTACCTTGAGAAAAGAAGCCTGTTATAATGAAGCACATAGCCCTTTGTGAATAAACATTCATGAATTCTGGAATTTTAAGAGAATAGGAAAACGTCGCAGGGTGTAGAATGTAGGACAACGAAATTCTTGCTGCATAGCTCAATCTTTGTCATTTGTCTGTGGATTCAAGTTTTAAATTGGATGCCTGGGGAAAGAGTGGGTACGTACCTGGATGCCCTTCACTTTTATAAGCTCTTTGAGACGATCGACAATAAAGAAGTGTTTGTCTTCGTCATACAGCCCAATGTCACCTACATTTAAAAAAACGAATATGTTCATGAGAATGATCTGAAAAAATTAGATTGGAAAAGTCACCTTTCATAATCAAAATGAATGTAACTATTGCATAACCAGAATCACGCATTTACCAGTTTTGAACCAGCCATCCTTTGTAATAGTAGTTTTTGTTGCTTCAGGGTTTTTAAAGTAGCCTTTCATCACCTGTGTTATTTTTAAAAAAGAAACTGATTTTAAAAAATGTTGTCAATATTTGAGCAGAAAGATAATGCAACATTTGTAAACAAACCCCCGAACCAACAATTGAACATTTGCAAAAACTAATTCGTGTCACATGACATTTCTCAATTTTAACAATAGTAACTAAACATCTATCTTTTGTGGAGTAACTTGCCTGTGGACCTTTGATCCAAAGTTCTCCTTTCTCCCCTGGTCCCATTGATTTGCCGCTATCTGGACAAACGACTTTCACCAAAGTATTTGGAATAGGGGGACCGACAGATCCCAATTTGAGCTTGCTAGGATCTGGAAGCACCATGTGCGTTAGAGGCGATGTTTCCGTTAGTCCATAGCCCTCTTGTATCAAAATAGGCTTGCCAGCTTTTTCCACGAAGTTATCAATCAAAACTCGACTAGTTGGACACGCTCCACTAAATATAGTATGCATTTCGGAGAACACTTCTTTTGTCAGGGCAGGTTGGCTATTGACAAATTGAAACAGGGGAGCTACCATGTGCATAATACTGAGCTGTACAAAGGAAAAGAATAAAAACAAGTGTGATAGGAGTTTAAAATTGCGTGGAGATACTCGCAATAATATTGAGTCAACTTGGGCATAAAACTTGTGATGTAACCCTATTTTATCACTTTTGCCCATCATCTGGAGTTTCTCTTAGGAAAAACACCGTGAATAGGATGACAGTTCTTTTGAAAACCCTTTCTCTACAATGCTCAAAATCTGTTGTCACAAGTCGAAAATTTTTATGTTTTCTACGAAAGCAGTACCTATTATGCCGAAAAACCTACTTTATTGTTTTTCAAGCAATCGACGTATGTTTCCGGTTCAAATCTTGGTAGACAAAGGACTTTTCCCCCAACAGTAAACGTTAGAAGGGCAAGAGCTTGAAACGCCATGATGTGGAAAAACGGCAAAAGTCCCATTCCTACTTCTTGTGGATTTCCGCCCGTGAATTGTCGCGCGTTAATGATTGTCATGGACTGTATACAATTACTCAATAGATTGGACTGAGTAAGCATTACTCCTTTCGGTGGTCCAGTGGTACCAGAAGAATACGGTAGAAGGATAACATCTTCTTCAGTGTTTAAATCGGGATCTGAGCTAGATGCCAGGTTGGCAGTTGAACTGTCAACCCGAACCATTTCACCGAATGTATGACAACCCTCTTGAGGCTCTCCAATAACAATCACTTTCATCGAAGAAAGGGCTGGAATTGCAGACTTTGCTTCTAAGATGTACGGTAGAAAAAGAGGAAGCGTGATAATACATTTAGCTTCACAGTCGCCAAGCTGCTTTCCAATTTCATCTGTGGGTGTATAAAAAATAACTCGATTTTCATCACAGCAGATTAACCTTTCATTCAGACCTTTCTCCGAAGGTTTTAAAATACGTCAGATGTCAATTTCTACGAAAAGAACAAAATTTTCCCGAATCAACTTTACAGAAAATCGTTCTATTGGAACTACTGAAATATTCTATTCGTCACTTCCTTTTTCGTTTGAAGTTATCAATGGCACTTAAAGATGTGAAAGTAAATTATGTAATACTAGTATTACACATACTTCACTAACATGGTGTAAAAGTTGGATTTACGAGAGTTGCCGTTAGCCTTGCAAACCATGATCCAAATATAGCGATTGGGTATTCTGGCATATTAGGCAAAGCGATAGCCAAAACGTCTCCTTTCTTCAGACCCATTTGCTGGAGAGCTGTGGCGAATCCACGGGACAGCATGTATATTTCCCCATGTGTGTACTTCCGGCCCGATAGACTGCATTCCTGACAAATGCAAATAAAAAGGATTACCGAACCGAATATATTTGATTTAAATAAACTAAAACATTAGAGTTTGACACAAGAGTCGTGTCGTGAGTAGGTGCACCACTTTAGGTAGAATAGAATAAAAGAAAGAATACTAAGGCTGTTTTTTGCTTTCAACATAATGTATCTCTGTAATCACTTTATGTGCACAGAATTAGCCTGTTTGCATTTATATAAAACTCGTCTATAGTTTTTAGTAACTTTTCAAATTTAGCAAGCATCTATTTCAATCAGCTTACCATTGCAGTGGCATTTGTCCATTTGCCAAGATCTTGAAACAAATAATCAGTTATTGCAACTCCTTTCGGAAGATTCGCCTCCCTATCTACCTTAACAATATTCTCAACGGCTGGATTTTGGCTGTAGTCCCTTTTATTTGGAAGCACTGAAGCCGACATAGATCCTGATAGACATTTTCCAAAACTATGAGCACGGCCAATGTGATCATGTTGCCAATTACTGCGAAATCTCGAATTGCTAGTTTTTCCAATCGCACTGCTGGATATATTCGTAGAAATATATCTGGATTTGACGATTACATTCTTATGAAAACAACTTCCAAGTAGGCGACGAAACGATCCTTCCATTTCACTAGCGACAGAGTACTTGAATGTCAACTTCAGAAATACTATTATTTCCTGTTATGAATGAATTTCAGGCGAACAAAAGAAATGTCAAGTATGTAAGTAAACCATGTATGCTAAGAATGAATGAGTTCCAAAGGACAAATGTTGACTGAAGTACTGTGTCAGTCAGAAAAGTAATAAAACATCAACTCTGCCTAAGATGTATCACTCTGAAAAGATATACTGAAAGTGAGCTTTGGATAGATAACTCGTAGACTGATAATATTTTAACTAAAAACATGAACTTCAGTATCGTTATGCCTCACTACATTGGAACCGTTGAGTCCACTACGGGATTTTTTGATAAAAAAGTCGTGAAAATATTAATAGAGGAGCATAGTTCAGTCAATTGTATATATCTAGTCCAACCAAAACAGACTATTTATCTCCATGAACTTTGCACTACCGCTCGATCCTACTGGGATTCTCATGATATTGACATTCGCATGTGCTAAATGTGAGAAAAAGAACCAGCCAGTCATGCGAAATGAATAGTTTGCTGAGGTATAAGTAACGCGTTATGTGAACATTCAGGTTGAAGGATTTGAATTCAAGAGCTTGCTAGGTATCATGGTCGGCTCGCTCCAGCTGCAATCAGTACCAGTATCATATTTCATATCCAGTAATCATGTTATTGTAGCGTTCAATTCACATTGGTGCTTGGTACGGCTTATGAGTTCGAGAAAATTTCAAAGTTAGCTCTCTCATCCGATTAACAGTGACATGCAAGTATTGCCATATCCTCGCATTGTGGGCAAACGAATGAGTATTATCATGTTTTAAAAGCCACATGTAAATCAACAAAAACCTTGATTGTGCATGCAGTTATACCGCTGGACAATGCGGGTCCATGAGGAAGGATAGAACAACAAAGTGGAAAACCAGATTCTTATCAAAATGAATGTTATTGCTTCCACATAGCATTCGAATTCGGAAGGACTTTTTAGTGGTTGGATAAAATGCTCAATATTGAATATATGATTCTAGTTACATGAATAACACGTTAAATGTAGCATAATGGCTTCTTCATTTCAAATTTCGTTAACGAGCCTCTCAGGAAAATATAACAATAGATGTTTGCAAACAATCATCATTGTGAATATTTTACAAGTGGGTAAGCAAAGCAAGGTCTACTTCTGCAGCTTAGCGGTTAATCACAAAAATAATATGCATTTCTTTCGATCGAGTTGAATATTTAGTAACGTAGAACGCATATCTGCAGTACTCAATCAAACTTAGCTATGTATGCGCGTCAATACGATAAAAAAAGAATGTATCCTGCTGGTCAGTGATTGTACTTGGGAAAAGATGCTTAAGTAAAGCTGAAGTATTTGAAATACACACTTAAAAGGATACTAGATTTTTCTTAATGCTAACTCATACGATATACGTCTTGGACAGGGTTTATTGGTACTGATTGAAAAACAAAGATATCTTTGTCATAAACAGCTATCAGCTATGGGGGAACATTAGGGTAGGTAATTTATTCATATACATTGAATTAGCTACATTAGAATTTTACAGGCCAACCAGCAAGTATCTTCCATTTTTCTTTTATTTTTTTAATATTCAAAAGTAACTTTACGTTTCAAAAATTACTTTTGATGAATGTCACGAATAATTTGTCGTTTGGAATGCATGAATAGATTATTTATGTACATTTGATTAAATTAAAAATTAAAAAGGTTATAAGCCTATGAAAGCGTGCTTCTTCAACCGGACGACCATGCCTATGCATGTTAGGAAGAAATATGTCCTTAAAATGGGCATGTACCGTTGTATACTTGTCCTCTGACTTGCGTAATGAGAATGGCATAATGCGAGCTACCATTTACCAATCATACAACATATATAGACAACCCATCATGTACCCAGAAAATGTTAACCTTGACTTAATTAGCCCCTTACATAGAAAGGAGAATTTCGGGCATACTAACGAAATGGATGTTTGTTTACTAGTTGCATCTCTGGTTCGATGTTTGTGTCTATTACTATTAGTTTATATTAGTATGACATTTGCTCATGTCGCGTTCAACAACACACCGATTCAAGGTGCTCAGTTTTAAATAATGTTTTCAGGTAATAATTTTAAGGACTTTACCCTAAGCTCAAGTAATTTTCGGCGAGAAAAAAAACTTAATGTAAAGCTTGAAAAAAAGAATGTTCCAAGTTATTAAAAAAGAGTTAAGCTTCATATCATTTCAACCGGAAAGATACACAATAAAGATTTTGTACAAGAGGCAATAGCAAAAATTCAACAAACGTATTCCTAAGTTTTGTTAGTATTTGAAGTTCCAGTTTCACTCATGACCAAGGTCAAGCAACAAAGAAGAGCGATATAATGGCAATGGAGCAACATATCTGCGAGTGTAAATATAGAATAGTTTTTCGAAACGCAAGCATCTAGAAATTTTCGTGTCATTTTAGTACATTGCTTTGTGTAAGTTTCGTGAACTAGAATTTATCATTGTGCAGTGAATACAATTTAAGCCATACAAGTCTATCTTACTCACAGGTCACGATGATGTGTAGATTAGCCAATCATTCAATGTCTGTTTAGCTAACTTTGAGCTTTCCAACGTCATTGAAACACATAATGAGAAATAAAAACGGACCTGCAAACCACATACGCATACCCCAAAATTAGTGCAATCTATACCTGTCATGTTAAATTATAGTTTTCCTGGTAGCAATAGTAGTGTTTGTCCTGACTTTGCAAAAAAATGTAATTACTGAAGAGCGGTAGCATATCGAATACTAATTGTGTTGTGTTTGTAGTTTCGTTTGTCGTTGGGTCGCGGAGTTGAATGCTATGTTAAGATGATTTTTTAGTTCAATACAGAGATCCTCGCATCAAAAGGTGGTTCCTAAATGAGATTTTATACAAGTCTAGATGCTTTAAAGAAAGCATATTGTAACAAAACACTGAGCAAATACTAAATACAGTTATTTATCATCTGTCCTAGTAATAAATTATTATTTTGGTACTAAGTAATCAATAGAACCTCAAGATTACAAGCAACAAAGAGTTGTAAAAATGAAACGTAAGATGCACTACAAGTGAACTGTGCCGAAACTCAAGATAAAATTTGTTGACAATTGATGTTATATTACAGTCAAGTATTAGTTTAACCTACTATCAAAATATCATCTATTGTGCGGCGAGTGAAAATGAGTTCACCATCGCAGACTAGCGTTAAGAATGAAAAGGTTTCGTTACGCCGAGAGATTGGCCTTCTTGAAGCTGTAGCTATAACCGTAGGAAGCATAATCGGATCCGGAATTTTTATCTCTCCGAAGGGTATTGTGCAACATGTTGGTTCCATCGGTGCTTCCATTATCATTTGGGCTGTGTGTGGAGCACTTTCTCTTGCCGGGGCATTGTGCTACGCAGAGCTTGGTAAGTAACACATTCCATTAGTTTTCGTTGAATTTTTATAGGATGAAGTTTTTCCTTCAAGATTTCCATGATTTTTTTTTCAGGAACTATGTTTCCATCCGCAGGAGGAGCGTATACATATCTGTTTGAATCTTTTGGCCCTGCAGTTGCATTTATGTACTTGTGGGTCAATATCATAGTTGGAGTGTAAGTAAACGCGGTCCTTTTTGCAAACTTCATTTAAAGTTAATTTATATGTTCTAGTAACTACTTTCTACATTCAAATTCAGGCCTCTAGGCAATGCGATTTTGGGATTGACATTTTCGAAATATGTTGCTCAGCCCTTTTTCCCAATTGGATGTGCCATCCCAGATTTGGCCATCCGCCTCCTGTCTGCCTCAGGAATCATGATTTTGACAATTTTGAACTGTATGGGGGTCCGTCTTGCTAGCAAACTTATTAATGTGTTTATGTACCTGAAGATTTTTGCCCTTGGAATGATCATTGCTTCAGCAGTTTACATAGTTGGAACTGGACAAGAAGTATGAACTGAGTATTGCTATTGGGACTTGTCTACTTGTAGTATACACCTGTGATGCAACCATAATTTTTTTAGAACAGATCTAACTTTGATAACATTTGGACTGGAACAAACTTTACTGCGGAAAGCATCGTTTACTCAATATTTTCTGGAATGTTTGCCTTTGGCGGTTGGCAGGCTATGACATCCATGATGGAGGAACTAAAAGAGCCAGAGAAGTAAGACATGTTTTAAATTGTATGTATTCTAAAAGTTTACAATTATATTGACCGCTTTGTAAAACCAACCGTACCTTTGCCGTAGAAATTTACCTCGGGCCATTTTCATCTCAATCGCTGTTGTCACGCTTCTATACATTCTTACAAATCTAGCATACTTTACCGTGCTGACCCCGGCGGAAATGTTATCTTCTGATGCTGTTGCAGTGGTTAGCTTAAATTAATCAAGTGTACTGGTCCTTGGATAGTTTTTAAAAATGTATTTTTCAATTCTAGACATTTTTTGACAAGTTCTGGAGTGTTCTAGTAGGAATCGTGCCGGTGTTCGTGGCCCTCTCTACTTTTGGCAGTTTAAGTATTCATATTATGAGCAATGCAAGGTAATCTGAACATCTCTGTTGTTTGTACAATGAAATTTGATATTTAACTTGAGAACTTTCCTCATAGGCAAGTTTTCCAAGCCGCCAGGTGTGGGCACTTTCCGGGAGCACTTGGAGTTATTTCTGTGGAGAGCAATACTCCTACTTCCGCAATCATTTTCATGGTACTATTTTTTATTCCATAAAATAATTGACGAGAGAGAAAATATAAGCATTCAGGACTTAGCAGAGATATGTTTTTTTCTGGCCTTCAGAGCATTTTGACGATTTTGTTTATGTACACCTCTGATGTTTTTGCGCTGATTAACTTGTTGGCAATCGCTATGAACTTGTTTCAAGTGGTAGTGTACGCCAGTTCCATCTATTTTCGTTTTAAGAAGCCGGACATTGAAAGGCCTTTTAAGGTATAACATATTTTGTTTGTAATATATTGAAGAAAGCAGCATAGAATTTAAAAAAACTTTCCGAAACTCACTAACTACACTTGTGCCGTATGCTTTCAGGTGCCGATTATCCTCCCAATTTTTAAGTTACTTGTATCATTGTTGTTCTTCGTTATCCCAGTCTACGTTCAACCTATGAACGCTGCAACATCAGTAATTCTGATTCTTCCGGGATTACCAATTTACTATCTTATTGTTGTGCAAGAAAAACTTCCAGGCTGGATGCGGTCCTTTGATGGTAAACTTTTGCTCATTGTGTATTAGTATTAGTATGAAGTAAAGAGAACAAGGATTATAATATAATATGGAAAATTCAAATCCATTGCAGAATGGACCACCATTACAGTGCAGAAGCTACTCATTGCAGTGAAGGAAGAATGAATTCGCATTTCGTTCATCCACTCTCAAAGCCAACTGTGATTATAGGTTTTTATTGGAACTACACATAATTCAAGGACTTCAGCCTTTTTATTGAGAATTGAATTGTTTTTATTTAAGGAGAACAATAAAACACAAACTTTACTCATACAAACGTACGCATTTACATTTGGCTGCTACATTATGATTTGCGTAAATTCTTTCGACATTCGACTTTCTTTATACGACCACAACCACAAGTTGTTGTCAACTGTCTTCTACAAGGAAAACCTTGCAATTTACGATATTGAAGATTTGTAAAATTTCCCTCCGTGTTACGTGTTTTCTAAGTCTGAACCTGTATCAAATAAGGACGGGAAAACCGCTTACGAACGTTCCATGGAATGGACCTAAGTTTGAGTCACCTCGGACGCAAAACTAAATTCAACATATTGCAGATTTGAACTGAAACGAAAAATGAAAATGACAATGCCTCATAAGAGGTTTGGTGTTGGAAGGGTCCGGAGTATATTTGAAACCACCCATACAAAGGAGACTGAGTACATCAAAAATGAAACACACGAAAAAAGCTACCGTTCTTCTACTACTTTTTAATTTTTTACACGTGAGAACAAATGTCTCTTAACCTAAACATTGAACTTGTCGATTACAGTTAATGTCGATTTCTTTTGGGATTTGTGATTAGAGACTTGAAGCGTACGGCCCACCTCCACAAGGAAGCCCAGATAATGGGGCCACTGAATACAATCATCCCCAATGGGGTGGCGTTGATCAACCTGATCCTCCTGGAAGCAATCGCAACGGCCACTACGGCAGCAGTGGTCCACGTCCACGAGACGGAAATAAGTTTAAACGGGAGAACTATCGAGAAAGATACGGGTTTCCACAAAATTGTGTTACAAGATCGACTTACAAACACGATTGTAACTATTATGTAGAAATTTCCAAGTTTCCTGAATCTGACTTTTTGCACTTCGAACTTTCCACTCATATTAAATATCCTCAAAATGGGGGATATGTCGGTGTGGGGCTTTCTAAAGATCAAAAAATGGTAGTAATATAAAATCACTCAATAAGCTGTAAAAATTAGGATGTACTGAGAAGAAAGCTTCTTGACAAATAGTTATTGTTTTTCGTGTAATTCAGGGCGACGATGACATTATCGAATGCGTTCTGTCTGCAAGCGGAGGCATTAACATGTACCATTCATGGGTCTTTGGAGGGAATAGGAGGTCCCGGAACCCAGTTAGACTTGAAGTAAGTAAAATTCTCTAGTTATTTCAGAATTAGTCTTTAGGAGCCATTTTAGATCTGATGCTCGAATCTCATTCTGAAGGACAACGGGCAAATATTTGAAACTGAGGAGACACCTTCATTCGATCGTGAATCGAAACGCCTTACATGCAGATTCAGAAGACATGCTGTTACCTATGTCAATCTTAATCGAACTGCACAGCCAATAGAAATAAATTTAATTGATGACCAGTACTACATATTACTGGCTGTTGGTGCCTTGCAGGCAACACCAGGAGGTTAGCCCACAAAGTTTTTGAAGCATGGTCAATGGGGATCATGAACAAAACAATATGTTGGGAATCACTTTACGTATCTGGTAATGTTTTACAGACCGATTGGCTTATCATGGTGACAATCCCATAGAATCGGGAGCCGCGTACGCGTCTAACAACCACTTAGGATACAGTTATGATGAGTTTCCACCAGCGGAAGATGAAGTACACCCCGACATCAGAAGCAATAGTGCAACATTTGCCATTGCCCAATTTTTAGTTTTTATAAGTACACTAATTCAAATTGTCTTGCTTTGAATGGCATCGTTTGTTTTTTTGTTTCAATCGAGCCTCATTTAGAAAATAAAGATATTTTATGCTTATGCTTTAATTTTCATCACGTAGTATGTGCAATTTATTTTAAAATTCAAGTTTTCCTAAGTATACGAATAAATTCAACTTATTAAGTCCACCAAGATTGGGCGTTTGGATGTAAATCGGCATACTGCAGCGTTATAATAAAGAATGTAATGATGATGATACAGACCTGAATAAAACAAGAAAAACAATTTAAATTTAAAAAAAAAGGTTTTTTGGTCTTTCGCGAGTTTATAATACGAACCTGTGTTGCTAATCCGTAATTAATTTGGTAAAATCCTGTTGTGCCTATCCCAATTGGACCTGTCCTCAACTCCTCTACTAGAAGTGTAAGTTCATTCGAGGTGCCTCCAAATAAATCACGGTTCTCTCGATGCAGCAACCATGAACAAAACCATTGCATCTGTGAATGTGCCAATTACACGAGAGCCCGTTAGGTAATAAATGACAGAATTTTCACGGAAGGCTTTGTTCGCTTACTTTACGATACGTTTCTGCAGAAATTATCATAATCCCAGCGAAAAATATAACTGATCTGGTCATTTTCAACGAATCAAACCAATCCATTGAGCGTAGCCCAAAATCCAAATCAGTTGCCAAATATGGAATAATGTCTATAATGTAAAAGACGATGAAAAGACCCCATACATGATTGATCGATGCTGACAGTTCCTTCAGGTCATCATATAAGCAAGTAACTGTCATTTTAGTATGATTGTTGAGCAGCAAGTTTCTTTTCGAGATGATTAACATTGCAGATTGCTGAAAGGAGTTCGTAGCTGTCCACAAAGTAATCGAGCAGATTCCAAAAATCAATGACATCATGTACGAAACCATTTCATTCAGTAAGATTATTAAAATGTAAAAGCTCGTCATTATGATATCTGAAATTCCAATAGTTGACCACTCCGGCCTAATCGAAATAAGATTTACGTCTGTACACAAGAAAAAGGCAAATCTCGCTTTTGAGACATAAGACCGAAACAACCACGATGGTGACCATGCCCAACTATCAATCACATCGTGACCCACCGCTGGGGACAGAAAACCCATGAGAGGGAACACAACATGAAAAAAGATTACCAGCTTCCATACCTAAAACACAAGAAGACATTTTGGGGATGAGAAACTCGTAAACCGAACGGCGAACCTTTGAAAAAAAAAGTGTATCCATACCTTGCTTCTTTTGTCGTGTGAAAAAGATAGAAGGTAACAATGACTAACTTTTTCAAGGAGCCATTCTAACTTCTCGGTGTTATGGTGGATTGACCAGTAAAATATGCACGTTAGCACAAAGTGAAAATGCACATGAGCCAGGAAAAAGTAAAATATAGTCGGATGGTGAAATTTTCTTGTCCATGTTGCTCGTATAATGGTAAACTGTCGAAATAAGACTAATCCACAACCCACCCAACAAAGAAACTGGAAAAGATTAATAATCTATAGTAAAAACATATTTTAATCATGGTAAATAACCTATGGCCTTACTCTGTGAATCTTATTTTTGTGCAGCTTGTAGTGTCCATCGTGGCGCTGGCGATAAGGGCAACATGGCGTTATTAAAAGACCGTACGCAACAGAAAAGTACAAATGCAAGAAATGAAAATGACAGCTTCCAGTTTCCAAATCTCCTTCCAATTCCGCTAGGTAGTCCTGTTTGGTAGCGAACGCAGGCCTGTTGGCGTCTATATAGTTACTTGAATGTACTGGCTTATCTGGTACCAATTTATTACAACTTTCAGAAAGTTTTCTAGTGCGCTGTAACTGTAGGATAATTTTATTCAGAAGCGTTGTATTTTCTTCTACCGGGGAGTAGTGGGGGAGCTGTAGAAAATTATTCGGTTGCATTGTGCCCTATGTGACAAATCTATTCGGGCAATCCCAGTATCATAAATGTGAGTTGAGATGTTGTGCACGTTTAGGTGTTTCTCGTTTACTTATAATTACGGTCCTTCAAATGTATGATAAATATGTTTCCCGATGCGTTGTCGCTCAGGATGTCCACCCACCTGCTATGGACAAGTCTAGAGTCCAACGCGCAGCGACATTTAGTTATAGTACTCTAGTGCTAAGCCTCTAAAACTTATGCGAACATTTAAAAAATATTTGTGTCCACTTGCGTAAAGACTGACAAGGGCTCATGATTTATTTTAATACGTTGTGCTTCCTTAAATTTAGACATTTATCGGTAAATTGTATCTTCTCGTGTTTTTTCAACTTATGCCAGAGGTCTAATTATGTGCAAACAGTCGGCAGAATGTTTTGCTAATACCTAAAAATACGTAAAAAGAAGGAAAACGGGAAAAATTCAGAAAAGAAAAATAGACTTTCGAACGAGGGCAAGGGAAAACCGTTGTCTAAATCGCGATTTGATACTTTTTTTGTAGCATAATATGCTGAACCAGAAAGGTGAATGTATTGGTGAAATATGTGCACAAGGGTCGTTTGTGAGTTTGTAGATTTGTAAATATCGTGCTCTCGCTACACAGAAGACAGCACAACTGCCATCAGGCGAGTGCAACACGTTTCCACCAACTAGAAGGAACTCCCAAACGCTAAATTTTGTCTTGTTTGCCACTAGTTGTCATCAGGGACAAGTTTGTTTTATTTGGTTACGATCCTGAGCAAATCAAAGGTGTATCCTTTTACAAATGAGCATTTCGTTTTCGTAATGCAAAAGAAAGCCAATTTCGTGAAGACGACGATTACAACCATTAAAAAAGAAGATGAGAGCCAAGAGTATAATGACGCTTGAGTTGCGATAAATGAACCGGGACTTCAGGAACAAATACGTATTGCAATCTCAATTAGCATTAAAAAGTAGACCTTGAAAGTTATAACCTTATAGCGTTGAAAACAAAAGTTATTGCAGGATAATGTTCGATAGTTTTTTATGGCTTTAAATTGTATAAATAGAAGATGTTTGCAATTTGCAATAAAATCAATGATAATGAATATACAGAGGTAGTTAGCTAAGCTAAAAGCGATAAAAACAAAAGTTTATTACTCGTTTATTTTTAGTAATTAAGTCAAGTTAAGAGCACTTCCGAAGTTAAGCAATTTTTGAAAGCGAAAGTTTTTAGGTCATCATGCCAAACGAGATGTTTGTTTTCAAGAGCATCTTCTTAGGTTATCGCGTGGATTCATGGTCGCAATTAGGGAAAATTATAAAGACGACACATGGGCATTTCGAGGTGTTGCGTAATGAATTAAATTCAAAACAATGCATAGGAGGAAAATTAATCAATTACTATTTTTCTAAACACAGTCAAAGGATATGCAGCAGAGAGTCAAGGATATGCTTCCGACGATGTTGAATCATTTGAATTGTTTGTGCTGTGAAACTAAAGCAAATCTCTATTTCATTAATGTCGGTCGCAACCACTTTCATAATACTATAATCTCAGAGCAGTAGCCTTCTTGTACAAAAATAGTCGTTGGACCCTGATAGTCTAAGTTTAAATACGTACAACATACCGCTTCTTCAATTAAAATCTTTTCCTGTGAACCTGGCTTATAATCAACCTCAAATTTGACAATAAAGACGGGTGTAGTAGGTATGTTACTATTTACTGCGGCCCATTTCATACAGTTGCTCTTAAAATGTGGAATAGAGGACTTACCTCACTGAGATAAATCAGTATATAGGCTTGTGGACAGCCATTTCCGACTAGAAAGAAAGCTAATAACATATTCAGCAATTTTATGTTTCATCACTAACTCCTTATCCTGATTTATAATCATTTTCGATGTATATAATTCGAAACGCTGGATTTACAAGCATTTTTTAATTCAACTCCGTCGATTTGAGTTTATTGCAACAACTGGTTTGGCTTTAATTCCCATTTTCTTCATCCCTCACCGAAAATTCTTACACCGATGAAACTTATTTGTATTCATGAAATATGTGGCTATATCTAAATTAAATGTAAATTCGATTGCCTAAGTAGCATTGTAAGTTCGTGCTTCGATTTATTAGATTAAATTGTGCTGACGTTAAAAGTTATTCGTAATACAACAATATTCATCCGTATGATTAAAAATAACGTTCAGGGTAACTTTCAAGCGTCATATACCTGTACGAACGAATGGGATATACGAACGAACGATAGCTGTTCTTTTGCTGTAGTGAGTGATGCATAAATATCAAATACCAACAGGAATCATAGTAAATGCATCTTTAGTGCTGCTACGTCAAGAACTTAATGTATCCCTGTCCATAGTGTTGGAGATAAAAGATCACGTTCTCTGCTTGTGTATAGTCCACTAACTCTAAGTTTACGGCATTTAAAACAGAACACATTTCCATATTCCTTATGTAACTAAAGATGAAAGACTCCTAGTGTATAGATATGGTAGCAGCTAAGATCTGCAAGGACAGTAGTGCAACTTATAATGTTGTATGAAAATGAAATGGAACCAGGAGCACGGCAAAAACTGGGCAAACACTTGTTGAATTCAACTTGCTTGCTGTTTCCCATATGTTCATCGTATTCCAACCCAAGTAAACTATAAATGTGAACGTTAATCATACCATTTTTCATAGGCTAGAGTGGTTACATTAAAGAATATGGATGATCATCCTCACAATGACGTCTTCTTCACCAAATGTGACGCGAGCTTTAATTTGAAAAACAATACCCAGACACGGTGTAATCGATATTTGTATATAATAAGAAATAAAAATTAGTTTTATTATTTCGGGAATGTATTGATTGCGACATTTGGCATTGAAATTTTATATTAAATGTCAACGAACGTCTTAAACTGCCAATGGTGTTTATTAGCGAATAGTTCCTTAATAAAGGTGCCTGGTGGCTTTCTCAGCAACTGGGCTTTTATAAGCCCATTAAAAGTATGAACCATGAGTAGAATGTCGAATTTATTTGCGACCGGAGTCTTCATAGTCTTCCTGGCCGTACTGTTTCACTACTTTTGCCGAGTTCGCAAAAAACCAACAGAAGTTGTAATACAGCAGCGGATTCAAGTACCTGAGGGTTGTGTTTACCCGAGTAAGTTATCTTGTGCACATTTCTTCCGGTACTTTTATGTAAGTAAAAGATGGAAATAATTAATTTGCACGTAGTTCCACCAAACGTGAACAATTCACATGCTCAGGTAGTTTTGAGCAGGCAGTTTAGCCAACTGCACCCTTCAATTCTTACAGCGGCAAATATGCCATTTCCAGTCGGTGCAATCCAAACAGGACAGCATGGACCTTATAACTTTCCAGCTAATAATTCTTCATCAGTGCCTACAGGATATCCTCTTCGAAACCAGATGTCATCTAGTAAGAAAACACAACACACAATACCATGATCAGCTCAAGTTCGCAACATGTATTGAAATAGTGTTTTTCTAACTTCGCAGATCAGAACCACTTTTATGACCAGCAAGAAGAGGACTTACCTCCACCATATCATGTAGCAATAGCCACTGCCCCAATTCCACACTAACCTAATGACAAATACAGCTATTGATTGTTGAAAGCTTTAATGACTACATAAACCGAAAGTTCCTGAAAACTTAAGAATCTTTTCGAATATGCAAAACATTCGATGTCTCTCTTTTAAAAGAAAAATGATCTAATTTTCAATGTTTCTTCAGATTTACTCATTACTTTTTATTTTTTCATTGGTTTATTCAGTTCAAATAAAAAAGTACAAAAGTTTCATGTAATGGATTGATATAAAATTCTGAAATGCAATTTTCGGTGGCCTATGCGCGATGTTCCGGCTAACCGCAGCTTTTAAATCAACATTTATAGTATAGTCATCTGATCTTGAACACCTTGAAGAATATTGTGATATATTTTAGCATCATAAGTTCTAATGTTCTACTTTACGTTTATTTTTCCCCTCTGGAAATATTACTGCTGCATGTGGCTTTATTATGATGTGGTATACTGTAGTACACATATAACATATCCAACGCTAGCAGATTAATGACATCATAAAGCGGTTAATAAAGCCACTTGTTTGTACGTTGACTTCGTTCATGTACAAATTCGTCTATTCAAATTCAGTTTTCTTTCAATATTCAATATTTCGATGTTTCATTTTTTAATCCTAAAGTCATGTCTGAACCTGTTCAAAGTTTCATGTAAATTTAAGTCTATTTGTAGAAAGAAGAAAAAAGGTGTTCTTTGTGTACTAATTATGCTAATACGAATCCATGTCGTTCATTTCATGTCCTCGTGCAAGTGCAATGCACTTAAAATATTGAACCCAAATGTAACAAAGAAATGTATTTTTTATAAAAAGGTATTTTGAGAGTGAACAAGCCACTTCTCGTTGGTCCACCGACAAAGTCGGAACAAGATTTTTTTACATTCAATTTTGACTAAGTTTTCCAATACAAGTTTACAATAAATTTTCATTCTTTTTTTCCTTTTGACCAACTAAACTCTTGAGAAGTCCACCTACTTTTTAACGCATTAATTAATCATTCATTTTTCCTGTAAGCCACTAATCATCCTGTTTGCTATCCTTCCATCACTAGCACATCCAAGTCCGAATCCCGTGTGAGCCCTCACAACATTTGGTCCAAGTTTCGAGCCGAATCCTCCAAGAGGAATAAATCAGTCAGGAATA
>VICI01000255.1:0-46890 GCA_019593645.1 Akabosia matsudoensis
GGCGGTCTCAGAGCACCTCACCCAGACGCTTATCGAAGTAATCCCAGAAACTTTGCGTGTTTCGATCAACTTCTTCCTTCCCCCTGGTGAACATGATCAGTTACGCTTGTTGTATCAGCATTAATCTGCGATACTTGATACGTTTATTAATGACAATCACATATTTTGGCTGACAAGAATGTTGCCGTCAATTAATGCATGCATCTTGTGTTATCACATGCAGATTAGAGCAATCTTTCAGCACTACTGTCATCCTTTCCATATTTCTCGATATGCCAAGCATTGTGCGTGCATTCAACGAGAATTTCGTTTATGAAAAAATATTATGCAAATGGGATGCACAATGACTGAGATGCGATTTAGTTTCCGATGCATACATGAGGGCAACGTGAGCTAGCTGTGAGCAGTGAGTGTTCAGTTTTATTTCGACATCTCGATAATCGATCAATTTCAAATATTCATTGTAATCAGTACCGTATTTTACCAGTTAAATCTCAAGAGAAAGCCATGCGGCCGTTTAGCTTTACGAAGGATAAAACACCGTTTGATTGCACACACAATTTAATTCATAACGTCAATCCAACTGCGATTGGTCGTCGCATTTTATTTAAACTAAAAGTGTACATGCAGGAGCAGCACGATTACCCCCTCAGTAAGGATATCCTAGCCTTGAAGAGAAAAATAAATGGACCGTAAGTAAACCTAGCCATCCAAAGTGATGTACGACCAAGATTATGAGGAGTTTATGAGCTGTTTACCAAATGATATTTAATTCTATTTCAGTATCACACCTTTTCTAGACTGTGGGCTATATGTATCAGGATCACCGAACCAGATTTACATTACCATTAGCGGACCAAGTCTGCGGGAAATTTTAGTTGAATTCAACAAATTGTATTCAAACTTTTTCGCAGAAATTCATCTTTACTTGTCTTCTCATGTTGATCTCAAATTCTCCCGTATGCTGCATACAAATTCTGTTTGGATATTTATGAGCAAATATGTTAAAGCGTTCAAAAATAATTACATATTTTAGAAGTGGACGTACGACACGAAGATGAATCGATTTACGGAAGATTGGCGGTCTCAGAGCACCTCACCCAGACGCTTATCGAAGTAATCCCAGAAACTTTGCGTGTTTCGATCAACTTCTTCCTTCCCCCTGGTGAACATGATCAGTTACGCTTGTTGTATCAGCAAAATGCTCCGTCAAAGCATATTTGCTGACTTGTCATTGAAAAGTGCTACAGGCGACGTTATTAGTTGTCACCGTGGAGTGCTGGCAAGTGAGTTTTTTGCCATATTTTTTTGCTATCAATGAGTTGCGTAAGACAATGCTTTACTTTCTCGTACTTTTACTTGACTATAGGTAAATCTCGCGTCATCCATGCCGCATTGAGAAATTTCCATGAAGGACAGTCATGTTGTCTAAACATAAATTATTCAACGAAGGGCATATTCGGATTTATAAACTATTTATATTATGGATGCCTTGCCCTGCCATATGAAAGCAGTGTACTGTCCTACGAGTTACTAGTAATGGCCAGTTACTACGACGTGTTTGATTTATTCGAAAACATAGTTCAGGTAATGTTATCAGCAGAAAAACACTGGTTCGAGAAAACAGTAACACGACAAATATTTGAGCATATTTGCCATGTTTGTGAAACTAGTTGGTCTTCACCATCTCTCATAGCACTGAAGGTAAAACTTATGTCGTATTTGTAGTGAATTCGCTTCTATTATCTTTGAAGTTTGTTAGTTCTTGGTGCTCAAAAACTAAAATTTATTTCAATATTACTGAACATAGCCATATACATGTTTTCAATAAAATTCTTTCCAGAGTTTGAATCGGAGGTAACACAAATCTGAATATTTGGAATCACAAAAGTACCGTATCAAATCTTACTTCGGTGGAAGATAAAACAATGCAATGTTTCCACATCTTGCTTCTTTCTCATGATCAGAATTCATTACTGTACATTGAAACATGGTAGTAAGATAAGGTTTTCTCGGAACATCTGCTACGGTGTAAAGTTGAAATGGATTTTTGCCCTGACCATGGTCCTTGCAGAAATACTGTGGCTTAATACGAAATTTCAAGACATCGTCATTTTGTCGCTTTTCCAGTTTCATGCGAAACTTATCGTCAAAACGTTCCACACCTATTTCCTCCTTGGAAGGTATTGAGATACAGCGTTTCTCTGTCGCAGTTTCTTTCAGTATAAATCTCACATTCTGTTCACAGACATGAAAACACCGTAAAAGTTAATGGATATATTAAATAGAAATAAGATCAAATAATGCGTATCTAACCGACCTTTTCACCTGCTTCCTTGTCGGAGTGACAAACGACGTAAGGAAAGAAATTCCTCTGTTCTTTCAGTTTACATTTGCAAATCCCCCCTTCACAGACGTACAGAACTGGAACTTCGCAGAGAAAAGCTGGTAACAAGTCAAAGCTCAACAAATAGTCTGTAATTTGAAACAGCATTTGTCAAATATTTGATATAATATAATGTAAACATTATCAAAGGGACTCTGTTTTTGTATGCGAAATTTATGCTTACCAATCAAATTCTTCTTTAATTCTAAAAATGCATGCCGACGAGGTTCCTTCCTTCCTTCTTCTACTAACACTTGTTTTATACATGCGACTTGCATTGGTTGCATTTGCCCATCCTGATCTTGCTTGAAAACCTCAAAGTTAATGAAACAAGGCCCTTTTGCAGAGCCTTTAATTGTAATGACAGGGTACAACATGCAATGCTTCACTAGAAGCTTGTTAACACAACAGGTAACTGCAGGAATCCAATCGTCGTTGTCACAGTTCATGTTGTCGTTTCTTGGTTTTCCTACAGCAAATGTCTGTAACCCATCGCCAACTCGTATTTTCCTGCTTTCGTATTGTACTCCTACTGATCCTTTTTTTGTACACGAATAACATGCCTTTTCAATTTCGTGCTGGACACGGACTATTTCCTCCATTTTTAATTGCAGAACATCTACCAAAACACCTTCCTGTTTGTTAACTAAACACACAAATCAACAGCCTAAACAAAACACAGTAGTCATCAGGGTGCGCATTTGAAATCCGACATTCCTGGGGCCAGTTGAACTGCTTTTTATGACAGCTTGTGGCGTGTGAGTTATCCACTGTTAGCCTCGTATGCATACTTACTTGCGGGTAAAGTTTCCCATGCATTTTTGACGTGAATTTATAAAAGATTTAGTTTATTTTACAATTTGCATGGAGAATACTCGGATATTACTACTATGCTCCAGTTGAAAATTAATGAACAACAAATATATGTTACAAAGTATTTGCTAAATACGACACATCAAATTCCATCAACCTCCTCGTCCTCATCCAACTCATCCTCCATATCAAGGCCATCGTTCGGATCCAACTCGGTCTGTCCGTCTACCTAACCTCCTCCACCATGCACTGGTAGATGAATTACATAATAACCTTCCAATAGAATGTGAATATAATGAAAATGTGTTGGAATTGCGCTAAAATTAATGTAACATGTTAACATGCTAATATGTCGCCGAAAGCTACGTACATGATTAGCATGCTTTTGAGTTTTAAACGCTCTGAGTTTATTATTTAAAATAATTTGCTGATTTGTTTGAATAATAATAATTTACAAAATTTGTATGTGTTATACATATGGTCCAGTTACATAGGAGAAGGACACTGGAACTGACTACTCTGTGAAATGAACGCTAGAGTAATGAATTTAACATCCCAGGTTAAATCACCAAACTCAAGTACCACGAATCAGATATACGCTGGCGACGAACACCACACACAATCGACAGATAATTTAAACATGGATACTGATTCTGGAAAATGTTCAATTTAATCAAATATGACGACTCGGCTGTCTGGAATACATAAATTTATGAATAGTTTCAATCTGAATTGAATATTTGTAGGATCGGTTGTAACAGTATATATAGTATGTTTCACAAATATTTGGTATTGTAACCAAGCACTTTCGTCTTATGTTTGTAAGGCGTTTTCGATAATATAAATAATTCGGAAGATTAGCCTTGTATATTACAGTCGAACACTCATTTACTCAGTCTACAGTTTTGTTATTGTAAATGGTTAGACAATTCTTCGTATTACACTATTCCGTATTATACTGACAGAAGAGTTATTACAATAAGCAAAATCCTCAATGGCCGAATCCCACTGGCGTTAAGATTTAAAATGCTGTATACTGCTTAACAGCGAACTAGAAAATTCCTAGTAACTCATACACCTTGGCAGACTTTTTAATCATGAAACCCTCTGTACACAAACGGTCTATATAAGCTTCCATATTAGCTAAACAACTCATATCCCTACAAAGGATCTTAATTTCGTCGGTGGAAAAAGTTCGCTTGTGAAGTATGCTTGATAGATCCTGCAGTTTTTCCAACAATAATTTGGCCTGGAACAGATTAAGTTATGTGTATTAATTTGTATGTAAATGCTTATGTTGGAATGGTAAGTGTTAACACCGTATCGTATTGCTTACTGATGGCTTTCTCAAACGAACGGCTGAGCGAGAAACTGTTTCATGTCGGGAATACGTAGTTGGAGCCTCACATTCTTTCTGCATTTCTTTGCACCAGTCAAATAATTCAATGATATCCTCGACGTCTTGAAGGGTAACCTCCTCTCGCATTTCCAATTTGCAGCGAGCCTGAAATATAAAGATTTCGTACGAAATCCAAAAATGGCTTAGAAATTTATATTGGAACATGTTTTTAACGCTTGCGTTCACTTAATAACCTGCGCAAGACGAATCAAAGACTCCAGTGCCCTGAAAGTCACTGTTGATGCGTTTTGGGATGTTCCGGTAAGGCGAATATGAAGGTAATATCGTTTGAGTAAATCCTTTGCATCATTTGAAAGTTCCGGATGACAATGAAACTTAGCGTAGGCGATATATTTCCGCAGCATTTCGGGTGGAATAAGTTGACTTTTTTCCTCTGGCAGTAGCTTTAGCCGATCACTGTGTCATGTAATAAAAACACGCAATCAGGAAACATATTAAACAAATAGTTCAGAAAGACGGATATAGTTTAAATATGATCATCCAAGCAGACTCATTCACTTACGATAAAAGACTTTGTTGTGATTGTAAAACCATTTGTAAGCTTATGCTTCTAGTTGGCAAAGCTGTTGAATAAGATGCATCTTGAGATTCAAACTGAAACATACTCTCCGTTACTCGTTTGTCTTGACTCGCGCTTGCGGAATTCTTAAGCGTGTAAATGATATCAAACCGTGATAAAAGGGCATGATTCATTTTAACGTTCCTCTCCAAAGGCTTGCAACGATCATAAATTCCTCCGATTGGATTTGCAACAGCAATAATGGTAGACCGAGTATTAAAGGATCGAGAAGTACTACATTTTGCCAAGCTAAGACTCTGCTGCTCCATTGCTTCCAGCATTAAGGGGTATACTTTAGACATCTTGTCGAATTCATCGATTAAAAGTAAATTTAGATCTGATAGTATTAGAGCCCCAGGTTCAATAACCCACGTGTCATTGTCGCGCACTAATGTACAACCCATTCCCGCAGAACTGGCATTGGAACCGGAGACAAACACGCTCTTTGGAGCCGCCTCATGAATGAATTTCAACAATTTACTCTTTCCCAGGCCCATTTCGCCAACTATTAAGACGTTGATATCAGCTCTTCGGTTTAAACTTGCCCCTGATTGACTTGTTCCACCAAACATTGAGAAAATGAGGCCTGCCTTAACAAGTTCATGTCCTATAATAGCTGGCGCGATAGAGTTGGTTAAAATGCGGAAAAGGTTTGGGCGCTTGGATATCTCTTGAATGGTGCGGTGATCTTCTTCTGATATTTGAAAGAGGTTTCCACCCAATGTTCTGTTATTTTCTCGTAGCTGCGTCACTGAATATACTTCCAAATACGCTTGATGTAACGACTCCATCCTTTTCTGGTTTGCGTCTTTGTGCATACGGAGAATCCCAGACATGGAGACTGCTTCACCTGGTGCCACTAAGTCAACAAGATCTCCAAAAAGCTGACACTCGAGCGTTCGGGGCATTACGTTGCGATCAGCCTAGAATTCGCAAAATTTATTTTACCAATCCGTTCTTCAATCGGTAATATTTATATTGATATGCTGGTAATAATCTTACCATGTTGTTTAAATTTTCCTGCAAGTGAATCCGCTTTGACCTGCAAATTCTGGTTGAACAATCATCTTCGATCACTGTCCAGTCAACTGGTTTCGAGCTCAAACACTCGGCGTCAATGCATCTAGTTGGGTATGTGTATACCCCTTGTGGTTGTTTAACTGCCTGAACTGACCCACATTTGTTGCACTTGAAACTCAAGCGGTGACAATGAAGATGACCCACTGCTGTCTTGACGATAACTCCGCTAACTGCAATATACTTTCCTTTAGAAACGACAAAATACACAATTACATCATTCATTCAAATTCTAACCCAGATAGACAAATGAAATATGGAAAAAACGTTTCAAATACCCAACGTCTCGGCACGAATATTAACAAATCCTGTTTCCTTGGAGATTCCTTTGAAGCCAATCTTCGTTAGCGATATCTTTTGTGGTGGTTCACGGCTAGGTGTCATTTTACTCACCTTTTCCGTAACAATCTGTGGAAAATGAATGAATAATATATAGTGGATTGATGTTGAAATAACTCACAATTATATTTACAAGTATACTTTGTAAGCAGTGGCTCCCCATAGAGAAATTACATCATCCGGTAAATTAATCAAATCTTCGCTGATATCTGGCCACTTGCTAGCAATGCATTCATCTTTCAGACAGTCCTGGATGTCCACCTCGTAAAAACTTTCACCTGTATTTTCGTCTAATATTTGTTGATTAACAGCTTGCGTTCCGAAATGATTACGTCGGAGAAATTCTTCCGTACATCTAATTTTTTCCTCTACATTGGGCAATACTGGTATTTTCTTGTTGAAATACTCGTGATACGCTGGTAGTACAGCGCAGAGTTCTTCCAACTTTTTGTTCGCTTCGTTTGATAGTTCTTCCTCATGTGCTACTGAAGGCGGAGGTGGAAGTCTGGAGAAAGCTTCCGGTATGGACAGCTGACCACGACTTCTCATAAACCTACGTCGCCAACTTGGTTGACCGCGACGTGGACGCCGGCTTCTCGTTCTATTAGAAATTTCTGGTCGCGAATCACGTGGAAAACTTCCTCTAAAAATCCCTACCCGTGTACTGGGTCGACGCCTCCCTCGTCTGTCCATTGTGCTTGTAAAATGTCCGATTATTGACGGTTTGTGGCGTCTTGTTTGTTAACTGACAATTTTGACAAATATCAAGTGTGGCGTGTTTGGACAGGGTCACTGTACCTTCGACGTTTCGTTGTTTGTTTTGGTTGTACAGACGAGCATCGTGGAATGAGATCAAAACGACATTGAAGGTATGCGTTATCCTGTTATCATAGTTTTCACTTCACGTTGGTTGAGCGGTATTATCAGGAATATAAACGAAAAGTTTATAATTGTGGAGGAGTCGTAATAATATTATCTGGAAGCTGAGAGACAGCGGCGCTCTCCCCTTCAACGTGGACTGGATGGGAAGAAGATAACTGGTTTGATTGACTCTGAGAATAAGCGTCACCCAAACTTTTTTCCGTATTAGATTGGGTAACGCATGTATTTTGCTGAAATTGTGGTTGATCGCAGTTTGGTTGGGTCTGAGAAGTAGAGTTTATGGAAAGTACAGGGTTTAAATTTAATTGAGATGATGTTGACTGGGTAGTAGATGATTGATGATGATGTAGCTGAGATGGCTGAGTACATAGAGGCAAACTGTTGTCGTCTGATGTGTTCTGTGGTAATGAAGCTTGATCTTGTGTTCTCAAAGTGTTTGATTCTGGACTAGGTGACAAGCTGTAAGGGCTATATGACGGAGACCACTGTGATTGACTGAATGTCCACGTCTCTTGACTAAATATATGATCGACTTCTCGTTCACAGACTCTCATTGTTGACAGACATCTAGGATAGTTACGTGATTCAACGTATCGTCGTACTGAATTTTCAAAAGAAGCACATTTAATATAATTACACACTGGAAGCTATCAGAAGAAATGTTTTAGAGTAAAAAACTGGAATGTGTGTCCCCATCAGTTCAGGTGTAACATGTACGACCGAGATTTGTATGTATATGAAGCCTTCATGAAGGTGTATGTTTGTCTGCAAGAGTTTTTTCCTCGTTTACTACAAAACATATATATGTACTGGAATACACAAGCAAATGAGCCGACTACTGCTAACCAATACGTTTCTATTGTAAGTGTTCATTAGCAAATATGTCCACCGAAACGAGATTGGTCCTGTAAATGCAAAACAACGACCGGATGCTTCCGGTAAACTTTGCTTTGGCGATAAAAATGTTAGGATATCGCTTATCGGACAAAGGAATATTTACATTTTATTGCTCTAAATATATTACAGGGAAATTGCATCAACTTTTAGTTACAAATATTTGTAAGAATAGATTAGAATAGAAGTTAACATCAAATATGATGTACTCCTGAAATACAGAAGTATTTGCATAATTATTTTAAAAGTGGAACGTTAATTATTACATTTGAAATTTGATAATACAGCTCACCGAGTAGTTTCAACTTTCAGTTCACCCATTTTTCGCCTATTTCACCGAAAAATTAATTTTCGTTCAACTTTAAGTATTAACGTCATTTACAAAAGTAACGTAAATATACAAATAATGGTAAATAAACATCAACTTTCTATCGCCTCCGCGCATCAGCGCGTCGCATTGCAAATGCGAAACCTTCTCGAAAGCTGTCAATGGCTTCTTGCCAGTTGAGTTCCCATCCATTTCTGGTCTCGCTTTCGTACATCCTCCTATAAGAAAACGCAAACGTCATTTGTGATGACGTAAAAAGGCAGGTCAGAAAACATGATGGAAAAAGTAACTACAATTCCATAAGTAAAAAGCATTGGTTAGAGGTAAATAAAAACGTACTTCCCATCTTCAAATTCGATTAGAAAATCCGAGAAGGCAAACTTCCTATTCCTTTGTCCTTGGTACGTACCAAACAAAACACTTTTGACATCTCCACCAGAGACCTTCGTTACAAAATATAGAAGACGCAATCATATTACAGTCAACAGTCATGGTTTAGAAAGATAGACTTTCAGGACCTACATTCGCACAGTTCGCTGATTCAAACGTATAACATCGTCCAACCTTCTGAACTTTCCTCCCTTGTTTGAAGCCATTGTCAAAGGAACGACACAAGGATAACCCTCGATCTTGGTCAAAGCGCTTCCGCTTCATAATTCTCCTGTAATTTTGGAACAGGCTTTACATCAGTCTTACGTTAAAGCGTATATATACAATAAAAACTTACAACACCGTTTCCCCCTTTATCCTGCAAATTCCAATGTAGCTTACTTCCCTTCTTCCAAGGTTGTCCTTCTTGATATTTCGTGATATCAACTTTAACACGTGCGCATCGCTCGCGGTGGCATTCTTTTTCAACGGTTTCTTCCCTCCTGGCATGATTACAATATTTGACACCTGTAGAAGAAATAAGCAAACGATAGAGTAAATGTGCTTAACGCCGAATTTGCCTGTATGACTTTAGGTATTTTGCATAATTTTAACGGAAAATAGATAAATTCAGTTAAATATTTGGAGAACTTATTTTTTATGGCTTGTTTCGATTCAAATCACAATTTTAGCAAACTTGGATTCAAGACAGTTATTTTAAATATTACACTGGGTATGGCTAATACGCAAAACTGGGTTCCTAATGTTCCGAAATACTCCCATTTCGTAACTGTACTTTAATAATTAGCAGAGCAACACGACTCCGCTCAAAAAATATATCTGCAACCCAGCTGCTATCCTGCCTAAGAGGTACACATTCTTGGATACTATATTTACTTTGTCAACAAGTTAGTTACTAGGTTAACAAGATCAATAACTTTTCTCGCTTTAAAATGGCTGAATCTTCTACTCACCTCGAGAACACAAGTCGTAAACAAGTTTTTGTGAACAAATTCTGCACTTATTCAGAAACTAAATGTTTGAACATAAGCCGATCAGTTTTTCGAAATGCTCGCTCAATTTCCAATGAAGTAATCAATTTACAAGTCGATGGTTTTACCGAGTGCTCCTTGGTTTTAAGTGCAAAAGGTGTACTTGCTACAGATAGTCGGACGTTTGTGTTGAGATTTGTGGGATTTGACGATCCCGCTGCTTGGCTGTATTTGGAGAAAGTCGAGATTGTTGTGTTCATCAAGGATTCACAGGGAAAGAAAAGCGACGCCCATTGTCAGGTAAAGTTCTTGTCAGGCCGATCAGTAAGTTGAAAGTAATTAACAATTAACAAACGGTACTGTTGATTTTTTCCAGACTATGCGGATTCTAAAAGCGACTGACAACCGGGAGGTAGAAATTCCAGTGTCCCACGCACATGACTGGGATAAGTTGCGTACAGATGATGTGCTTGTCCTTCAGATCGATTATTCAATTCAATTTTGCCATGCCAAAGCACATAATGTTTCCCTTGGAGTTCAGATCCTGCACGATTTTGAAACATCTGCCTTGCGACGAAGCGTACAGAATTTATCGACGATTATTCAAACTGGACAGTTAGAAAAAGTTGAAATTTTTTGCGGTCCCGACGCTGAACCCATTCTTCTTAATAAACAACTGCTCATAAGTGAGTTATCGACTTATTCAGTATTGATTGAATTTTGGAAACAATGAAGGGGCTAATCATGTTTCTGGTTAATCCAACAGTGCATTCATCATTCTTCGTCGATTACTTTGCGGGAGAACGTGAAAAGGCAGCCTCAATCAAGATACAACTACCCGAAACGAAGGCAGTAATATCGTTCTTAGTGAATTACATGATGGAGGGGAAGTTGGATTCTTCTTGGAAAAAGATGGAAGTACTGGAGCCGCTGGTGATGGCATGTCAAAGATATAAGTTTCATGATCTCATCACGTTTTTCGATGGTGTCTTAGGGTTTCGCGATGTCATCGAGCCTAGTGTTCAATTGCTCAGAATCTGCGACATTGCTTCACTAGAAAAGGCCAAGGGAAACTTGTTTCCTGTCCTTAAAAGTGAATTTGTCGGTTTGCGTACTTGGAAAAATCTTAAACGATTACTAGGCAGTGAAAGTTTTTTTGAGCTAAGAGACCCATCTCAATATGTGGATCTAGAATCGTTTATGAATGACGCAGCGTTTGTAGTGAAAAATTCCTTGACCCATATTCAGGCTGCAAACTTGAGAGGCAAATCTCAATTAGAGAGGACTCTTTGTAAACGATATGTTCACTCACTCCATTCATCTAAAACAATTGCAGGATTCCTGTCGCATTTTTGTTTCAAAAATTAAGATGTGATGTATGCTGGGCTCTGGAGTGATATGTTTTCACAGTTATTGTCAATTGAAATATCGATTTGAGTTGCAATTTATAGGTAACAGTCTAATTAGTGGAAATGATTTTATGAATATGATCGTTGATGGGTGTGACGAATTATCGGTCAGACTAACGTGTTTTTTTACATTTTATTTTCAAATAATATAAACTACAATGAAAGTATGTCATTTTTTGTTACGAATATTTGTAAGAATTAATAAAAAAACATCAAATATGACAAATTCCTAAATTGCATGAATATTTCACTCATAGACGAAAAGCAGAAGCTCAAAGATAATTATAATACTAATTGAAATTGTTAAATGACGATGACAGGAACTGCAACTAGCGTTGTCCACTGAGAAATTTAAACTTTCGTCTTCACCCACTTATCGTCTGTACCCAAAACTGTCTTGCCTTAGTTCGTAAATCGCGGTTGGCAATAATTTTTTTCAACTGCTGATCTATATTTTCCCTCAACATTTTACCATCGCTTGTTGTTGACAACATACGTAATGTATAAAAACGCCAAGGTGTCTGCAAGACGTCCAACACTAAAGAGTCTTCCGGTGTTTCATTGGTTAGCATAATATGTTCGATAATAGCAACTGCATTTAAGGACGACTCTGGGTCTGACATTGTTTTTGGTGGAAGCTTTACAACAGTACTAATACGCTCACCCTCGAATTCCGGGGACTGAGTGCCTAAACTGGGTAAAATCTGGTTCTCTAGGTTACTTTTTAGCCGTTCTATAGAATTCTCGGACGCTTGATAAGGCAGGAATACTTCAATACGCTGCACAGGACGCGTCAGGTTTGTGGAACTGTCGTCAGCTCTGTACTCGATATACAACACTATCCAACCATGTTGACTTTTACAAGCTAGAAGTGATTTCCTAGAGTAGTCGATCACAAATTCTTCGATTCTCTCCATCTTCTCTCCATTTGTCTTGCTTGTGGACCATCTTGAAGTTATCCCGTCCTCTGCAACAACGTCTTCTTGTAAATATGTCGGATGGAGCAGTTGAATTTCCTTTGTGCTGTACTGATTCCGAAATAATTGAAAGATTGCTTCCATAAATTCTGCAGGGATGCCACCCATTGACTCAACATCAAGTTCTAATAAGCGGCGAGTAGTAGGACGGATTGTTTCTGTTCCAGGATGCTCCAGTTGAACTAAGAAATTTTTATCCTTGATGGCAGTCCACTTGGAGCTCTTACTGGTTTTGGAATCCAGACCCTTCTCAGATATAGTATGAACTGTGTATAACGTGGACATCATTTCTTTCAGATTGAAGTGAGTTAGGGGAACATAATCTGGAAAAGTTTTCATTACATCTCTGACCCAGTCGAACTTCAAAAACTTCAGGTCATTAGTTGTATCAAAACAAAGACGTGCCTCGGGCCCAAATTTTAGTATCATTGCTGTTGTTTTTGCTAAAATTATTCCGCAATAAGATTTTCCTTCCTGTCCATCAGGCTGTTGAGGCATGTCGTGAGCAAACAAAACTTCATACTCTGTGGAATCATGCCCCGTATGTGCGATCAAGTGCGGAAGAGCAGTCGTCTTAACCAGGTGCAAAAAACTGTAACGAGATAATATGATTTTGTCTTTTGGTAGTTTTCTTATCTGGTCCATCGTCATAGTTTCGTCTGATTCTGCGTCTGTCGTAATAATTTCATACTCCCACCCACGAGCGTAACGACTTTCATATGAGTCATAAACTCTGGTCCGTTTCTTTTCTGTGTCTATGACAAGAAGCACGACATGGTCCAAAACATTAAACAGCACAATCAAAATTGAAGATTTCTCGTTCGAATTGGAATCGTTGGGTGCCGTTATCCACTGGAAAATTTCAGGATCCTGAACGGTGGGAACACACATAATATGTGCAGAGTCTTGTAACTTGTACTTACTGTCGCAATCGAACTGTAATAGTTTCACATATTTCCTCCAACGATCATATTTTTCCCAAGTAGTGTCTTCGAGCATCTCAAACAAGTCTTTGGTAGTTACTGGAGCCGGTTTGCTTCCATGTGTCCCGTAGTGCAGCTGGAAACACCAAATATTCGTTTTAAAATATTTTAAAATGAACATTTTCTAAAAAAATTATTGCGAAATTTAGAATCGAAGAACATTGCATTTTTTACTTACAGTCTGACATGATTTCCTTCGTCGATGATCGTCTGGTGTGGAACTGGCTAATTGCTGGATGACAAGATTCAGATTGCAGGGACGTTTTTCGTCAGAACTACTGAAGTTAACAACGAACATTCATTACTTGGTTAACCATATTCAAGAGCGTTGTACAGACCTCTCAAAACTTTGTAATCAGTTGAAAATTCGGAACGTGGCGGCTCATCAGAGGGAAGCTGCACAGGAAATTATTTTAAAATGAATGCAGTCGTAAAGTTTTAAAAAATTGATTGCGCATTTGAGAAACGTATAATTTTTTATGCTTACAGTCTGATATGATTTCCTGTCTGGTGTAGAACTGGCTAATTGCTGGATGCCAAGCTTCAAATTGCAGGGACGTTTTTCGTCAGAACTACTGAAGTTAACAACGAACATTCATTACATGGTTAACACTATTCAAGAGCGTTGTACAGACCTCTCAAAACTTTGTAATCAGTTGAAAAAGTATGCTAATGTTACCTGATGGGACTCTGTTCTTCATTCTCTATACCCGCAACGTGCTGGTTGTCTTGCTGACTTTTGCTTCGGTAACAATCTGATTCAAGGCTCGTGGTCACCTTCAAATCCAACATTATAAATGTAATAAATGAAATGCATGTGATTTATCCATCGAACAATATATAGTGTTTCAAGATAAAAACCGTTGTTTCAGGTGTCTTCGATTTCTCTTGACAATTCGTTGATTTGCTTGTTATTTGGTCGTTTCCAGCTGGACATTTCGCTTCGGAACGCGGCTGTTCATGAGGTGGAAGCTGCAGAGTGTGCGAAACATTGTTAAATGGTTAAATGGAAGGTATTCATGGTACAACATCCTGTAACTTCCTTACCCGTTTCACAAGTTCTTTTATCTGTGCCAGACGCTCGATTACTCGTTCACTCCGTCGGGTCGGTTGACTAACTGATTGCTGAGAAGATGTTTTTCGTTTCTTGTGTTCCCTATTCTCGAGGTGCTTGTCCTCGCCAGCAGGCAAATCCTAATTGCGGATAAATGATTGCAGACAAATATTTACTCCATTTCATGATTTTTCACAGATAATCACCATGATACTGATAAATGCTTGTCTACCTGGCTTAAACTTTGGACGTTCATCTGTTTCCTCTTACGGCCCATCGTTCATCGATTGACAAACTGTCAAACAATTTTCAAATGTTTGCAAAAAATAAGTCTTTCCCTAGTCACTTGCCAAGATGCCGCTCACTCTACGGCCCAGCTCACTGCCTGCCTTGCACGTGCTCGGTTCAAACCTTACGCAATTTTTCTTATCACTGATTGGGGGAAATGGAAACGTCTCGTTCTTGTTTGTTACGCGTTTTTGACTTTCATGCGTTTACCTTGTTTGCATAAAGTAGCAAGAATGTGCCGACGAGCGCGTGCTCCAAAATAAATAACGAAAAAGTGAAAATTGTTTGTGTGCCACCCAGAAGTAATAGCACTTCCCATTGTAGCGCCTTTAGAGTGTATCCAAACTTGTTTTGATTGTGTGTCTTATTACACTGAAAGTCAAATTCTTCGGTACACCTTAGATTTAGTCAGTATCAGGGCGGTCAAGATGACGACAAGGAAGGTGATTAAGAAGCGATCCACCAAAAAAATTTTCATGATCGATAACATCATTGATAAAATGCTGGTTGACAACTGTCTCCCGGTTTATCAAGTGCAGGGTTGGAAAAGAGGGTAAGTAAAAAACTAATACCAAGATTGTAGCAAAATAGATTTCGAAAATCCCTAATAGTTTGGTTTAAATGGTGTAGGGAACTAATCGCATATGACGACCTCACCCCAACTGCCAAGCTGTATGCGATCGCGTTTGACAATGGAGTCAAGTTTGGTGAAAGGGTTCAAACGGGTGTTGATCCACCTGCAATCAATGTGGACATCCCACAATCAGGGCCAGAGCTGTTGCGAGAAGTCATCAAGGAGTTTGTAAGCGTTTAAATTATATTTTTTGTAAATTAGTAGAAAATAGCCGTAATTAACAGGGTATCCGCATTAATACTAACAGAAATTTTCAAACATGTGAATATTTGTTGAGCACATGTTAGTTTGAAATGTTTGGCAATATTTTTTTATTTAAAGAATGGTATGGAGAGTAACGACGAGGAAGGTGATGAGCCTGTTGCGTCCATTCTCGCTAAACGTCAGGGGGAAACTGAGATTGAATACTTCGTTAAGTGGATCAACAGGTATGAAACACAATGGGCAATACGCACTTCTTTCTATAGACATTGATTGTGCAGACTTTAACTTTTGCTTTATTTTACTCATTTCAGTGGAGACTGTTCCTGGGAGGGCGAGAGCCAACTAGCTAAGTGCAGAACCATGGTCAAGTGTTTCGAAAGCGGAGTCAAAAAAGCCACCGCCAACAACCAACAAGTCTAAACGTGGTGTTTGCTACAGCTCTTGTCGTTTCGGTTGTACGTATTTCGCAAAATCTTCTCAGTAATGTCGTTAACTATGCTTTAAGGTTATGTCAAGCTCAAACTATATGTAAGAATTTTTGTAGTTGTGACACAGTTGTAAAAATTATTTCCTCTGAGCAGAAATATTCTGTTTTCCTGTGTGATTCATAATAAATGGATGGGTAGTAATTTGAATTTTCAATTCATGAATTATATGAGTTTACATTTGCATATTCGGAGAGCTGTGTCATGTGAAGTCTTTTAATTTAGCACAAACACAAGTTTCGAAACATAATATTCTGGCCAGCAGTATTTGGTTTGAACAGATTTGCGTATTTCTTTCGTTAAAAATTGGGTGTACACATTTTGAGGTGGATTTGAGTCGACATTCGAAGTTTCATAGCAGAAATGCGAACTACTACATGGGTAAAGTGTTTAAGTTGATGAAAATAAACGGTGTATTCAGTAAATATACTGAAAAGTAGACAAGAGGTGCGTAAAATATCTGGTTCACATGGAACGAGCAACATACGCGAGTAGTCTAGTGTAAAAGATTTGCGTAAAAATTAAATTAACATGGAACGAGTAAAAATCTGGTTAACATGGAGAGGGCAACGTACACGAGTAGTGGAGTATAATTAAACACGCCAGTATAGTAAATCTCAAGAATTTTATTAACAAATATTCATTTATTATTCATTCAAATCGTCAGATAAGACAGGAGGTAATTTGATTAATTAAAATTTCAACTCAGACAGGAGTTGAAGAATTACATAATCAAAGAATTATTACCTGAATTTAATTAGAGTACTTCTGGACCAGATATTAAAACTTCGGAGCAGCACTCGGTGATAAGAACAGATGAAACCCTAGGAATAGCTATGTTTTTTCAACGAATATTTTGTGGTCCCTGCAAATATTTGACCGAAAACCTACAAGAAATCCTTTATCAGGAATTTGGTTTACATATACATGTTGATAGTAGCTTTCTTGTTTTTAAAATCTGATTCATCCCTAACTTAACTGGATCATACATTTGTCTTGTTACAAATACACCTAAAGACAAAACAAATAAACTCATATGTAATTACAAACATCGTAGACACTGTGCTTTTACGCGTGAATACTAGTCTGTTGGCTGATCACTTTGGAACAACTCTCGAATTTTTTTTGTAAAGATGAGGGGCTGATAATCTTTAGGCGGAGTGATTTTATATGAAGCTAACGAGAGGGCATAACAAATCAGACGAAGTTGATGCATGAACGTATTTGGTTCAAAATCCAGAGAGCTGCAGTATTTGTTGAGTGGTTTTCTGGGAGAATATCCCGTCTCGTAAGCGTACCATTGTCCTAACATTGCCATAGTCTCCACAGCGTATTTCTTCTCATGATATACCAAAGCAAAGGATTCTTTTACACCATCTTTGATGAGCCGATAGTTGGTAGGATCATTTTTAGCCCCGTGTACACCAGCAACGCGTTGTTTTTTTGCTTGAGTTATCGTTTGAGATTTTTGAGGGTCCCAGAGTCCAATATAGCATTCACGACTGTTTTGAAAACGATAGATCGAAGGATAATTATTCAGCTCTGCTTCTACCTTGAAGTGATTTGCGCAAAACATCGGGGCAACTGGTTCTCCTGAAGGCAGAAAGTAATCCTCATTCCTCCATATGTCCAGAGGGTCCACTGTACAGTTAGCTTGTCTCAACAAATCAAAAAATCCCATCCAAATTCCCGGTCCGAGCTTAATTTGTGTGCGTCCAAATGAGAATTTCTTGATTCCAAGAAGATCCGCTTCCCATCTGGCAAACAGCATGAGACTCATTGCTCTCCCGTAGACGTTTTCTTCCACAAGGTGCTTACTGTCATTGTGAGCAATTCGAAATGGCTCATCACTGCGTGGCTTATCTGTCAAAGTAGGCTCGGACTCGTCTTCGTATCGATACCTGTTGATGGACAAGTACAGCCGGGGCTTCCATTCCGTGGCTAACAATGCAAGGCTAAATTGATCCATTTCCTCACAAAGCGAACAGCGAGTGTATGGTAATAGCCATGTCCCACAAGCAGACCCTATATCATAAACATTTGAATGATGAGCCAACATTTTCCTTCAGAAAGATTACATGCTCATAAAAAAAGACCCTTTACCTTGACAAAGTCTGTAGAGAACACGGTCTCCTGTTTTCAGCTTACTAATGACAATCTCCTTGTCCTTAACTTTTAGAACAGCTTCAGTGTTTCCAATGGATAGGCGCTGCTCTGGGGAAGTTTTTATTTTTCGCACAAGTGACAGGTACATTACATCATCAAATTCCGTCCATGATTTAATGGAGCATAATGAAAAAATTTCTCGCCTTGCGAGATCTTTCCAGGTTGTATTGGTGCTGTGACAAATACAGACTCTTCGACCTTTGATGGCGGGATGGAAACAATCTGTTCAAACGAACGATATATTATTTGAGTACACGAGAATCCCAATCCAAATCCAAATAGTACAAAACTGAAGGAATTATTGATGACATTCTTACTTGATATTTCGCACTTCACTTGCCACTTTGCAGAGCGTACATGATAGTAGAGCAGTTGATCTCTAGGGAGATCGTATGTCACTTGAATGCGGCCGTGGGATGAGAACACCTCTCCTCTGGATAGAGTTCTTTTCAATTTTTGAATCTCGCCATCACTCCACTCATGAATAGTACAGTAGCTCTGGGAATCTTCACCTTCCTTATATTTCTTATAGGCGTTGTAAAAGCATGCGCTTACTTCAGCAAATTCGATGATACCTGGAAGAAGATGATTCCGATGCTAAGATATTTGATGGCGGTTTGTATAGACGATGTAGAATCATAGTTGAAAATAAAATACCACTTACTCCTTTCCTCGCCAGTTCGTTCGTCTGAGTCCCGATCATCCTCCACCGGGTTAAAGCCTGAATAACTCTCCCTGCGGATTACATTAAGAACTGGTGCCATAGGAACTCCAGCACGAGTATGAGCAGGACACAATAGTGAAGGGTCACAATTCGGGCTCTTTAAACAACCCTTCTTCCAGCACACAAATGCGTATTTGTTCTGGAACATGTCGATAACAACCAGTCGAGCTTCACGAACAGAAAAGTGAAGCTGCACGTCCCATATGTCGGTGAGGTCTTCTTGTTGTCCATCTAGCTTCTTCCGTTTCACAGATCGAGAGATTGGAATTCGATTGACGAATCTTTTCAGAATGCTTCTAACTTCGAGTGTGCTTAATGCCAACCCAAAAGTGCCATCAATCTTGGTCCTGTAGGTGGAAACCTTTAAACCAAATAAATTAATTGGATTGAATAATGATTTTCCGTATTCACTCACAGTCCTAAGATTACGATACGAAATTAAATTATATAATAATTTCAATGTATGTATAATAATATAATGCTTACCAGGCTACGGTCTACTTCAAATCTTGACATTTCATACACCAACCCATGATCACTGGTGTATCCATTCTCAGTTGCAGGAATATCCATAGTAACCAACAAATAAATTTGTCACTCAATCAATCAAATATTCACTTGTAGACTCCGAATGAGAGGAGATTTGTCAAAGCTTCAAACTTGATTTACTTTTCCCTAAAAAGAGAACAATTTGTCGTTTAAAAATTCTTAACGATTACTTCCCTGTTCACGTGCAGGGCTGAACTTTTGTCTCACGCGCTGTGGAAAACATTAAATTGAGCACAAGCGCCTATCCATCCGCATCTTTCAAAACATGGGCAACTTGATACACAAGAATGTATCGTTTGAGCACAAAAGTCGTGAACAGAATGTAGTTTTTTATGGCTTCTTCAGCAATTGTATCCGAACTAGAAACAATGTGTAATGTAATAACTCGTTGCGTGCATCCCACTTAGAGCATGAAAATATATAGTAGTAACTGCTTAACACAAACAAGACAAGTGATATTGGTGGTGGAAGATATGATTTCTAACGGCATTCGGGTATCCCTGCTACGCCATGAAAAGCTTGTTAACATGCATGCTGTTATTCGCGAATAATGATGCGTAAATATTTACAAATGAATCAAACATTATTACCTTTATACATAAGAAGCAAATATTTATTAATAATAACTGTAATAAACTTGGTATCCCAACCTAGACCGGTATCCGGTAATATGTCCGCAAAATTTTATCCTTATTCAGTTAGTATTTACAAAAGAAAAAACATGGCAAGAAAATCAGTTACATCCTGGACCGGTTCAAGGATTTGAAGAAAATCTGAGCAAAGTTTGCTTTCAAGCTCAGAGTACCCATATGAGAAAGCCGATTTGATCAGCTGAACATTTGACACTACGGGCTGAATGTTTGACATAAGTTTGTGAAACATTTCCTTGTGAATAATATCAATTCTATCTTCTCCGCCTAGCATCTCACGAATAGTTTTCCAGTCCTTTACGTTTTGAAATTGTTTTTTGAGATTTGGAAAGATGTTGGCCTGGGCCGTTGGGCAATTTCCGTCAACACACATCTTGAGTAATGAAAACGAGGGCTTGAAAACATCTGGACATCCAAGTACACGATCGAGGAAATTATGGAGCTCTGTCATTTCATACTTGGACGCGGCCAAAACCAAATGTCGCAGAATGTAATCGTCTCTCCATGTTTCTGGTAAAGTCCCGTTTTCCAGATATTGCATGATCATGCTAACGATTGTTTTTGATTCGGGTAAGTTCACTGTTTGAGACTGAGCTTCCATGGTCTCATGGGAAAACATTCTGCGAAAATAGGAACTTCGCACTGTTGAAAGCAAACAAGAACAATTTGTATACGGTGGACTCTTTGTGATTACTGTATGCAACAGACAGACGAATAACTTACCCATAAGCAATTCCTTCGTAGTGTTAAAAGTTGCAGCGTCATCCCGGCAATTTATCTTGATTCTTGTAAGCGCGGTGTAGTCAAGTAGAGTCACTAAAGACTTTTGGATATCCATTCGTGATTCTTCAATAAAACATTTTATCATCAATTGCCCCTCAGATGCTGGATTAGCTGTTTCTTGAAAGTGTAAGAACGTTATCTCGAACAAGAGCATAACATGCGTTGATGCCATCATGTCGACCTCCTTGCGAACACAAATCTCCCAGTCATGTTCAACCGAGAACGGTATTCTTAAGTCAGTGTTGTCCAGCTCGGTTAAAGAAATTACTTTCTAAAATCAGAGAAAAAATGATAAATATTTATGAACGCATACCTAACTATATGCAAAATAACTTTTTGGAATTGCTGGACTGGGCACCTTCGTAGTTCTAAGCACAACGTCATTTGAACGAAGAATAGACGCTTCCATTAAAACTTTGCAGTACGTGATCAGTTTTCTATCTGGTGTACAAAATTCAAGTTTGACATAATTTTCTCCTGGTGATTGAATAACGTCAACATACGCGATTTTTAGTGTCAATTCACTTTTTCCGTCTAGTTCAGTTTCAAGAACCCTCATAATTGGCGTTCCATTCATTGTGCACACTGTCAGCGGACACTTACATTTCACAGTAAATAACTCACATTTGGCGGTGCTTTCAGTCATTTCACTCCGGGTGGTGCGCATTGGTAATCTATGCTCCATATTTGTAGTCTTTTCTTGCACGGGATGAATTTAGTTCTTTTGGAATGTATAAAAATTCGGGAGCATGACCGATCAGAATTGTTTTAGCATGTTATTCAGACACGCAAACCTGATTACTACAGCTGAAGATACGCTCAGTAAGCTTCATTTCCTGAAATGGCAATATTAGTAATGCTTGTTAATTTCATGTTTCCCGGTTGTGTTAACAACACGACGATCAAGCAGCCAATCAGAAGCAACACTGTTCACATCGCACGATCTCGACAGCCAGCTGCGCTCATTTCTCGACGGTTCAGCAGAGTAGGTGACTGTTCACCAATCATTAATATTTTGATCACAAATATCATTTCGCAATTTACTTTGACTACAAAACATCAGTTCACCAACAGTTATGGCTACATTTCCGCGAAAACGAGGAATCGGTAAGTAATTACATTGTAATGAGCTTGGCAAAGCGCTAAAGTAAAGATAATTAGACAAATAAAATGTTAATTACTAGGCGTCAGCACAGACGACCCAGCCAACCAGATTGTGAGTGGAAGTGTTGATGGCCAGACGCTAGATTTGGCTCCATCGTCCTCTAAACCGGGCAAATCAAACGCTGGAAACGTGTCCAAAAAATCAAGGTATGTGATTACCGGTCAGAGTAACGGAGACCCTGGTACGAATCAGATAGCAGATCCACGTAAGTCTGATGATCAAGGTTCGCTCCTACATGACTTGTGAACATAGCCTAACCACATAATATTGGTCTGAATTTATAATGATAATGTGGGCTCGGGTTTTTAGTTCGCATTGTCCTCTCCGACTATTTTTCCGTCACTAGTTCCCCGGAAATCCCAGCAGAAGGAATTGTTTTTGAAGAATCAGATGTGGAGGAGGTTGAAGAGACGCAACATCCACGAATTGGTGAGCTTGCTATCGCGTTGAACTCGATGCATATTGTTATAACTTATTTGATTTTCTAGATCGCGTTGTCCTGTCCGACCATTTTTCAATTACCAGTTCCCCAGAGATACCAGAACAAGGGTTAGAATTCGAAGAATCAGAGGAGGGTGAGGCTGATGGGGCTCAATTGGATTTGAGTGGTAAGCAAATATTTGCGCCAATATGTTCAAGGCAAAAGATATACAATATTATTAGTAAACTTGATGGAACTTTCAGATGGAAATCCGTCAAATTCACTGGACTCGGAAGCAAGATCGGTTTCCCAAGAATCGTCCATGATTGACTCTGAGAGTAACAGCTCTGATTACGAGGGTTTCACTGACGACGATACTATTAGCACCATCCAATCTGAGGACAGTGGAGATGCTGCGTTGCTGGAAACTGTCAATAAGGACCCAAGATTTTCAAAAGCTACTGCAGTTGTGAAAAAAAACCTCAAATTTTCTGATTTGAGGTACATCAATCATCAAAATTTAGGCGTTCCGATACCTTGGGAATTCGAACTGAAAAGTGGATCCAGGTTCAGGGAATGCAACGACGAAGATGAGGAGGATGACGTAGACGGGGATAATGAGGTGGACGAAGGCGATGTATTTGGTATGGAGGATGACATTGTTGAGGAAAATGAGCTGGACGAGGACGATGACCTGGATATGGAGGATGAGATAGATGAGGTGGACGCGGACGATGGACTTGACATGGAAAATGAGATGGACGAGGACGATGGCCTTGATATGGAGGAAAGTAATTGGTGATGAATATTTGGAAATGTGCATTTGACCCTTCTTACCAAAATGTAACAAATATTCACCGGTATCAAATTCTTATACTTTCTCGAGTGCGACACTTGGCATGGATTTTCGATTGAGTTCTACACAACAAGATGCAATGAACTACTTGCTTGCATTGTAAATTGTAAATGTCATTTTGAAACTATGTAATAAACTCCATTTAACACATTCGAAAGTTTTGCTTAGTTTGATAAGATCGATATTCAGAATTCCGGTCAAAATCGATATTTTTGTACCCTGCACGTTTATGGATTGTGTGACATGGCATGAAATCACCAAAACCGTGGAACATGAAGATATACGAACTAAAAAACTTACGTTTCCAGATATTCTCATAGGATGGAAGGTACTGCACGATATATCAACAGCGAGAACGTAATTGAGGCCTGAAACGCGTAATTTATGAATTGACCTGCCTATTTTCTCTTCAGTTACAACCAAATTCTTTGAGTAAATGCTGGTTGGAAACTGTCAATCAAATCATATTTAATTTTAACACATCTCGCCCTCCTGTTTCGATAGTAACAGCGTGAATCGACTTTAAAGAAATTTTATCTGAACATTTGTTCGTACTGTACACTATTTGACAAATAGCTTGTGAGTCAACAACATGTGTCTAGCTGAAACACTTGCTAATGGAAGAGTATTTTTGGACCCGGTACAGAAGCGTCAAATTGCGTCGAAGTTTAAAAATTTCTTATGCAGTGTGTAGGCGAAGGTCTTCTTTATCGTAAACCGTTGAGTAAGGTGCATATTTCTGAATTAGAGTGCATATATTTTCAAGTACAACCAACACTAATGCCACGGAGACTTTTACAATTAGGATGGATTTTCTAAACCCGGTACAGAATCGGGAGATTCTTCCAGATTCTCAAAACTTCTTCACACATACTTCGAGAAATGTTCAGTTAATTGTAAATCGTTAAGAATGACCCATTTTATATTCAAGTCAGGGTGTTATTTGTAATTCGTTGGGTTCCTGCTAGTTGAAACACTTGCTATTGGAAGAGTATTTTTCGACCCAGTACAGAAACGTCAAATTGAATCGAATTTGAAAAATTTCGTCTTCATTGTGTAGGGCAATGTCTAATCTATTGTAAACCGTTGAGTATGATGGATATTTCTGCATGAGACTGCATATATTTTCAAGTACAACCAACACTTTTGCCACGGAGACTTTTAAAATTAGGATCGATTTTCTAAACCCTGTACAGAATCGGGAAATTCTTATCAATTCTCGAAATTTCTTCACACATATTTCGAGAAATGTTCAATTAATTGTAAATCGTTGAGATTGAACCATTTTTTATTTTAGACAGTATGCAATTTGTAATTTGTTAGCTGCTTTTAGCTGAAACACTTGCTATTGGAATATAATTTTGTGACCCGGTACAGAAATGTGACATTGCGTCGAAATCTAAAAATTTCTTATGTAGAGTGTAGGGCAATGTCTAATCTATTATAAACAGTTGCGTTTGATGAAAATTTTAACAATGGGGCAATATTTGTACATACTCAAATACTGTGTCAGGAATGGATGGTGTGGCCTTAGGCCCATAGTACGTGTTAACAAGTTTAAGCCTCCGTTGTTGACTAATAACTACACAACCTAAGCCCTAGTTAAAATACAATCTCAAATATTCTCTTACTATTTAGAGAATATACGTCCTTTTGGACGAAAAAGACAAGGCAATGTTGCCTTGTTTTGTGTGAGACTTCCTTCTACAGAAAAATAATCGAAGCAATAAAATCTGATGCAATTATTGAGATAAAAAGCAAACTGATTAGAATATGTATATCTAAAATCGTAGAAAGTTACCGTCCTATTTATGTTTACAATTCGCTACAGGAGTTTTGCACTTGTATAACTTGGTATTCCATAAGCTTTTAATATAATTTTTAACCGCAAAACATGACTCGAGTTTCGCGCTCGCAATCATCACATCATTCACTTTTTTGTTAATCATCCATCTTATATTATTCCAATGAATTTTCATATCTTCTTTTTTCGCTAGTGGTATTACCAACAGCAACCATCCTCTAAACAAATAACTAAGAATAGTTGTTATGAAATTTGACTTCACAATGAGGTAAAGGAAAGAGTGAAAGATTCGCGATCACTGCCAACTCTTTGAAACAAAGGGGAAAAATGTGAGAGAAAATGACATGAGTATCTCTGCTTTCTTAGGGAAGAACGAAAAATATTGCATGCTTCTCCATACATTATATTAACTAATCGCTAATTATATATTCGTACTGGCCTCGTAACTGTTTTAAAAAGGAAAGAAACCGCAAGCATAACGACTTACCAACTGAACTATTTCAAATTTATATGATAGCACTATTTAAACTGCATGCGCGTTTTTAATCTGTAAAACAACGTTGTTTTTCATTTTCGACACTCTCATTTCCCGACTTATTCGGAAAGAGTATCAAATATTTTGGGCGAAACGCAGAGTCAATTAACAAGAAAACGGTCGTTGTATTCCTATACCTTCGTGCATTGATATCCAGTTGTGCCTCTGACTCAAAAATTTTCGACCATTATGGTCGGTATGGCTGGAAGAGCAAATCGTCGCTGTTGACATCGACTACTCGCTGTTGACAGCAAATCGTCGCTGTTGACATCAAATATTAGCTGTTAACTGCAGAGCGAGCAAACAGTTTTAACTAAATATTGTTTACACGATGATTCAGGGAGAAATATTATGATACAGTTCTGCAAGTTGCCTTGAATAGTGATCCGTGTGCCTACATGATTTGGAAACTCGTTTTAACTGAAGCTCTACTTAATTGTTCCACAGCATTGCCCAAGGTCTGCGTGCATTAGGCATATTAAATGAGATGAGACACCATCATAATCGTTGAATACAAAGAAATATGACGAACAAAATGGATACCTAAGTTTCACGCTTGACTGCAACAGGTATCACATGGGAACAACTTCGAAAAGAGATGTCACGGAGAACGCACAAGGACATTTATTGAGTGCTCAATCGTTTCCGAAAATCCTTAATGGCGTAATTTTTTACAATGCCAAAATGACTTACTGAAAAAGAATTTATGTGCACAGATTATGTGCGTATTTACAGTTTCGTTTACTCATTATCTGTTCTAATAGACCCCGAAGCCATTATCTGCACATGACAGACTCGAATATTTTCTTGCTGTTCCTTGCTTAAAACAAATACACCAAACTAAATAGTCAGTTCAGCTGGAGCTTGTTTATATTCTACGTCAAGATTAGTTGTAAATAGTGTTAATTATAGTTCGTTAAAATATGTAGTCAAATATTTGCAATCTAACAATGGGCCTAAATTCCCCATTAGTGGTATTTTCACCTCGTATTTGATATAAAGATTAGACCATTAGAAATTAAGTTTTTTTGCTGTATTACACAGACGCTTCTAACCTTTGCTTTCATAACTGTTTTAATTTACAGGTTGGCTACCCAGAAAATTAATCCTAACCAGACAGATATGAGAATAAAAGGCTTCACGCTTGGACATGTATTTATGTCGTATTTGCATGAAACCTCGAGTTGTCCCTTGACAGGGCGCAAATAAGCACGTATGCACGTGTACCCCAAGTAATTATAAATATGCACCTCTAATTATCGGACAATCACAAGCTCCTTGCGGGGAACTAACTCAACCACTAATTAAAAAAGTTTGACGGAAAAGTTGGATTTGCATGCTGTGTAAAGGTAGAAGGAATTTCTTTGCTGCAGTTCTGGTTTTACAGATTATTAAAGCAGGGTGCGAAAATCCACGCACTGTCTTCATTTGCGTAATGCCATAACATTATGCCAATGCCATCGCCTGTGATATTATTATGAGTATTTAAGAGCCTGTGGATTCTATCCAAGTCGATTTCGCTGAAAATTTCTGAAACCGTTTAGATTGCTTATTTTATTCCGGTAAATTTGAAGATTTATATTCTTGTCGCGTTACAATTTTGGGGTAACAACTGTTCTCACTGTGAACATTCATGAAAAAGAAGTGTGTACAATCGCTTTGGTAGTTCTGCATTCTAGCCGTGTCGATAAAACATATGGCAGTGCAATCGGGTGGGAGTCTTGGCGTTATTTGTGGTCAAATATTGGATAGGCTAGTGAATTACAATAGATAGATTTTATTATTGAGTGCCTATGTTATTGTTTAAAATACAACTATCCCTCGTTCATATACCACCCTCGAAATCGTTTAGTTTGCTGTCCGCAGAAGTGTCAGCATTTCCAGTTCCTTTTTGCACATCGAAAATAATTTCAAAGAAGAAAGAACGCATTCGGCCTTTTTGTAGTACGAATCCATTGCATTGTCAGGGAACTTGACGTGCAGTACATCTTCAATGGGCCACATTGCAGCACTTTGCATCGACAGATCAACTAGAGTTACTGCTTCAACAGCATCAAAGATAATAACGTCATTTCTGTTCATTAGCTTTGCTATCCCTTCTGCGATACGAACGAGACTTGGAAGAAGGCGTAACGTGGAACGTGATTGTGGCACATCGTGACGAGCTCTCTGACATTCAAAGTACTTGGATAGTACTAAAAAAGCGTCCTTGCTCATCTTAGGCTTTTTGTTCTGTAAATGTACATAATAATTATTAACGAACGTTCCTCATACGGCAATACAATCTGTTCTCCAACCAATGGCATACCTTTATGTACATGAAATAGTCTGTTAGTTTCTGATTTTCCCATAGTTGGCCAACGCTAGGAGAGTTACCACTTCCACTTGCATCGAGAAATTTAGTGACCAAATCCCTGCAAACATTGAGTAGAAATTTTAATTTGCGCATGGTATGAATTTAATGTGTGAAATTGTGTACTGAAATATTACTCACTCATCATAGTCTCTGCAAGGGTTGTTTCGAAGAACAAGAAGTAGATCAAAACGAGACAAAATCGGCAACGGAAGGTTGATGTTAGTTTCCAATGATTCATTTGGGTCATACTTAATGTCCTTTGGGTTGCAAGCAGATATGATAGTCGTCTTGCAGTTTAGCGTCGTAATGATTCCAGCCTGTGTAAATGTTTCAGAAATGCAAATGTTTCACCAAACACAAGGAAATATGAACTAGAGTTCTATCAATACTGTCAACAAATACCTTGGAAATGCTCAAAGTTTGCTGCTCTGCGGTTTCATAGAGCACATTCATTGCTTCTTTGTCCATGTGATTGATTTCGTCGATGAGAACGACGGACCCGTTCGCTAAAACCATTGACCCAGCAGTCAAAACATACTGATTGGAAGCATCCTTGACAACTGCTGCTCCCAATCCAGCTCCAGTGATATTTGTTCCCGTTAAATAAATACTTCTGGGTATAATTTTAGACACGTATTTTAAAAGCATACTTTTGCTTATTCCTGTAAAAAATAAACACAGCTAAAAATTCAATCCATATTACTATGACTGGTAACCATTGTATGAAAGAGGATTAATTACCCGGCTCTCCACACAAAAGTAAATGACAATCACCTCTGGTCATTGCTTCGTCACTTAGCTTTTCAACGCCTCCTGCGATACTCACGGCAATGGCCAACTTTGGTAGATATAGACCGACTTGTTCCTGGCATAATGAGTGTAAAATAATGTGGAGACCTCGGAATGGGTCACGTGCATGAAATCGCCAAAAAGCTTCAAATTCCTCAACAATCTCAGTTGTTAACGTATCTGTGCATGTTGTTCCAGGATTACACACAGAAATGTGATTTGCGAGGAAAACGTGTTCCACCGTAATGTAAGAGTTCTCGACAAATTTACCCCATCTTGTAAATAAGGTCCCCCTGTGAAGTAAAGTGGCAAAGATCCTGAAATATACGGTACTTCTTGTTTGTGTAATGTAACCATCTCAAAATTCGCAATTAAAATACAATTCTACGTACGTTATTGTTACGATGTCGCCTGGTATTGCCTTCTCTGTACAGAAATCAAAGTTATCAATCAGAACCTTTTCGTAAAAATCGAATATATTATGTAACATGCTACGATTGTTCATATTCTTGTTGAAAGCCACTCACCAATTAGATCATTTTCACATAAGATAGTTAAAGTTCCAAGTTTTGATGACTCGCTTCTGTCCTCATTGAGCTCTTGCAGGACGATTTCTTGATAGTCGATAACATTGGCTTGGCGAGTTTCTGGAGTCTTAACTAGAAGCAGTTTCCCACTCGAGCAATGCCTGCAACATAATGTCTTCGGAAATGTGTAGAACCTTGACCGTTTTGCTTCTTGAATAACGAGACTGTCACAAGTAGCACATTTAAATGTCCGTCGCATTTCCAGAAGTTTTGGCTTCGTAGACCGGAGCACCATGCCATGGACACCGAAAAATTGTCCTGAATCCGATGTGTCCACCGGAAACTTCGTACGCAATGCAGGAGTTCCTTCAAACATGCAATAAATCCGCACATGTACGTTGCTCTTGACAGACAGTCTCGCATCGTCTGGCTGGTCATTAAACAATCGGCGGAGACTATTAGCTGCAACTTCGTTCAGTTCAGGAAGGACGCGATCGGGTTCCCGTAATAGTTTACTGATAACCGTGCTGGGCAAGTCTATTAACCTAAAATGTAAGCGTTAAATATATCAGTCTGCAATAAATTACAAACTCCGGAAGGTGAGTTGCATGAGTGTCATAACTTACATGATCTCTATGGCAAAATGTCGTAGCTTATCCTGGTCTCTTAATATATTTAGCATTTGGTGCTGTAACTTCGTCTCCAATAACTCAGCAACTTTGGCTTTGGAACAGTAGCAGAAGAAGAATTTGAAAACACTTGTACCATGTATTTAAAGCAAAACGCATGTGCATCTTTTATTTTACATCAATTGTAAATTATTCATAGTATTATTTAAATCCACGAATGATAATTAGCAAACTTTTACCTGCATCTCCTTCTATAATAACACTTGTGCAGGGAGCACTCAGAGTTTCTCCGGTTATGGACATATTTGATTGTTTACCGACAAATTAAACGTAGTAATTGATTGCGTTTGTACATTGCCTGAGCGATGAAACATGTGTTCGCTGTTCATTCTGAAGAAGCTCAACCGCTCATCCCCATTAAACTTTCGACCTCGATCTCGCTCGCGGGCTTTTCAAAAGGTGTGACGTTTCTCGATGAGTACTCAAATATTTTACTTGCGTTCCGTTGCTTGTCAACGTCAAGTTGTAGTTCCACATCGTTGACGGAGGAATAAGCAGATCTGCAAAGATTTTGAAATATAATTTTATAATTAATAATTTGAAGATCCATAAAGATTTAAAGATCAGTCTAAAAATGGAAGAATTAGAACAACCGACGACGCGAGGTTTAGGTAATAACTGAAATAAATTCATTTTCTTTTATTTCTATCCATTAGTTAGTGTTTAAATAGGATTATCTGTTCATTGTTTGCTCCAAGGATTTAACAAATTTAAATATTCTTTATGCACAGCTAACAAGGGTAGCTTTCGAAATGGAGCCAATGCAGATTTAGGTACGAATTTATGATGGTTTACTGTGTCAAATTTGTATAGAAATGGCTGTATTCGTAACACTGACCTCTGTATATTTAAATTTCATTCTCCAGGAAATCTGTTAAAGAGAGGTTACGAACAAAGAGACAACATGCAAGAAGATATCCAAAAGTTTCTGATGGAAGACAGTACAATACTGCAGTGTGAGGGAAGTCTTCAGTTCGTAAAAATTGCTGGTCAGTTGGCAATATGTGACGAAAGGAATAATAATAGAGTTTCCATCTGCCAAGAAATCAGTAAGTACTTACATGTCATAATGAATATAAAGACAATATTTAAGTGAAGCACTCAATAATACTTTTCTTACCAAACTCTGATACCATGATGGTAGACTGTACCGGTAAGCCAATACCAATGGCAACCAAATGCAAAACTTGTTTTTTGTGGAACACGCCCGACGAGAGAGTTAAGAAGAAAAGACGAAACAAGACGAGGAAACTTGGCCCGCAAGATAAGAAGACGGGAAAACTTGGCCCGCAAGATAAGGATAGGAAAAATAAGGCTAGCAAGAAAACAGCCAATCAGAAGCAGAATGACGAGAAAGAACAATTGGTCAGAGGAAAAAAAAGAGGTTATTCAAAATCTGAGGATCGGCCGCCTAAAAGACGCCGTAATGAAAAGAGTTACGAATCATATGGTGAATCCGTTGCCCATTCTCCTGATTCTGGAGGTTATGAAACGTAAGCACGAATTCCGCATTGTATCCCAATCTTTCGAAGACTTAAGTTAGCCATCATAATAATTTATTTATATTTGCTAGTGATACTCGTCTACAGCCAGTTCACGGTCTTGTATTTGATGACCAAATTCCATCTTCATCGAATTATTTGTTGAAAACTGCATTCGTCGGAGCCGACGAACCCGAAGTAGTAACAGATACGTACGTTCCTACTATTATAATATGTGCTAGACACAATATTGTGCCGAATGTTAAATATGTGTTACTGATTGAAACAGGTCCTCAATTGATGGTGATGTTCTGAAAGATGAAGCATTTATGAACCCAGAATCCGACTCGGACTAAATTCAATATGTTCCTGTAAAATACATTCTACTGTATGTCTAAATATTTGTCTAAAGTTTTTGATGTCGTGCACAATTTAAATTAGAATACTGACACAGTTATTATTTTTTGTAAAATGATTGATTAGAGTTACAGAAATATGAAGGTTTTCAAAATTTTAGTTTTTACCTGCAAACGTGAGTGTACTAAGTGGGTGTTCATCTTTTGAAATATGTAATAAAACTGATATCTTACTGTACTCTTCCTGCCTTTATCGTCTCAAGATTTTGAACCTACAGACGGCGATACAAACTAATTTAATGCACTCCAGTCCACAAGGAATTGTGTTTATAAGGAAACCCAGACAGCGCACGAATTCAAAACAGATTAACCATTAAATCGAGAAAGCTACTTAATGTTTTCGAATTGACTCCCGGAATCAGCAAATCTTGGAGAGAAAGAGTATCGAGCTACGAAATAAATACCAAAAACACCTAGTCGGTCGACTGTCCTCAAGTTGCCATCATTTTGTTGCCACTTTCCTTCGCAAAGGAACAGAATAATTTGACGTATTGCTGATTTTCTGAGTGATGCTTCGTTATAGTATAGTCGAAATCAGTAGCTTTGGCACTTCACAATTTTGGAACGCTGTGTAGCATTCACATGAGATTAAAAATCTTGAAATAACCGTCATTCTCCTCTTAAACCTAAAGCGAAAGCATTGGTGGTGAAAGTATTGAACAAGTAGTACATTCGGCAAAGCCATCCGCTCAGCCATTGCAGTATATGCGTATAAACTGGGAACTGTGCCCAAATATTCATTTTAACTTGACGAATGGGTTCCATGCTAGTCGCTCAAATGAACAATAGAAATTATAGGCCTATTGGAAAACTGCATAAAAATTACTACATGATTTTTTGCAGAATATGTATGTATATCCACGCCTGCGGAGTGTATGCATATTTGGTGATATAGTTAGTTTGCATATTTCGGTTATTACTTTTGATTTTCGTCTTCGCGGGTGGTTTAGTGTTGCTGGCGTTAAATAGACCTGCATGATACCATATATTAATTAAAACCAATTATGCTTTTTAATTATGGTATGCTCTGGTGGAGGAACCAGAGCGTAACCTGTAGTTCGTATTTCATGCACTCGAGTTTTCAGAAACGGTTTATTAGCACGATAACAGAACAGAACAAAAAGGACTAAGGTCTGATGAGCTGCAAGAAAAACAACAAAGCTAGAATCAGAGGCTGTGGCTTTTCCACACAAAATGAAAATGAGTAAGGCAAAATCTGATCAGGATTTGTGGGATGCCAATTCTATTTCACGCAGTGGAGCTTAGTTAGATGAAATCTTTACCATTTCTCGAAAATTGTGTTCAAAGATATCCAGGATCTGGTGAATGCTAAAGAATGGAATGATCATTATTTGCCTGACGCCGATGTCGTCCACATGGCAGACAAGAATACTCACAAAGAACTGTGTACATACCTTTCATGAGGTAGAACCCCTCAATCCAAATATCTAACAATTTTTTTTATTGAAGAACGTGTAAACCGCCATGCTTCTGGGAATAAAATTGATCACATCGAGTCTGCGTGGTAGATTTTTTTGTCTGCCGGATATTTCTTTGCCTTTGTCAGTGTACACACGCAAAAGTGCATCGTTATCATTTATTTGTAGAGTATAAATTTCATTTGCGCTAATAGCATAATAGAGTTTACATACAACACCATTATTCTTTAAAAAATCTGTATATGTTTCCGTGGGTTTGTAATCTCTAACAAACTTCATAAATGTAAATATCTGAACAAACTTAACTAAAACTAAATAACCAATATCAAAATATGTCAAAAGGGAGACACGATAGGCTACGTGAATGGCTTTTCTATCTCAAATACATACCTTGGAAACCATTTATCCATATTGTTCAATTGATAGCGAATATTTGGCACTTACTCAAATATTTGGGTTTTATAAATTAAATTTCATGTTTAGCTGTTAATATACCAAGTATTTTGATCTAAATTTCTATACTCCATTCTTTATCATATTAATTGTAGTATTTCTACATATAATCCAGGGGATTTCTAGCTACTCTGATTCTGATTGCTCTTTGAATCAGCTTTAACTGAACTGCGTTGCTTTCTCTTCCTTGGTGGCTGGTTATGATTGGAGCAGGATTCGATGGGGTGTTTTCGTTTCCTGTGGTCACGGAGACCAGCTCGACACGCATATTCCGCCGAACAAAATGGACATTTGTATTTGTGATTTTTATGTTGCACTTTATAGTGTTCCCGCAGGGTGTAGTAAGTCTTGTATTGCCTTGTACAACCTTCAAAATCGCACTTCAACAACGCATTGTCATGTTTTTCAGCATAATGTTCGTCTACTTGAGCAAATATGTAGAAGAACATTCCACAGATATGACATGTAAACACCTAGAACAGGATCATTGTCATCATGATTTAGATTCTACAAAAATATTGCGAGATCTTTTGAATCACTCATTGAAGTGTCGCCTCTCACCGGCTTTATTGGAACAATAGAGCATGCTTCATTCATTATAGTGACTGGTTGGCTTGGGATATCATGCTGTGTACCAATTGTTGTCGAGATCACTTCCATTACTTCAGATTCTTTGAAAACAATTTCGAATTCTTCAATGGCTGAACTTTTCACTGTTTCAAAATTTTCATTTAGGTTCTTCTGGATTGATTGAGAATTTTTATCTTCGGTACATTTAGGCCCTAGAGAAAATGGCTGTAAAAAATCATATCTTGTATACATACATATTATCTTATTTCGCCATATTGCCTCGTACATGCAAGGGATAAATGATCTGTCACCTTTGGAAATTCCAAAAGCATCTTTTTCCCGAATTGATCCTTGTCGATGGTCAAACCCTTCAGCGCATAAGTTAAAAACAATGTACCAAACAAAAAAGTGGAAATAGAAAAAAAATTAAGAAGTTGTGTGACAACTTACAGATAATCGGATGAGATCATACGAAACTTTGACGTAGCCTTTTGTCGTCTCCTCACTGTGGTTAACCTTTTTATTGGCCGTTGTTGCCATTTTGCTGCTTGAGATTTAAGATTTGTAGGTGATACTGTCAACAATTCAACAAAAAATTTTCGGAAAGTTTGTAAACATATACTAAAGTGACTACCCTTCTCAAACTGTGGAGTCAATTTGCGAATTCTCAGCTGTTATAGAAGTTCAACTACTTCCTGTAGGACGGCCAGGCCTGGTTTTCGTGTTGAGAGAATTCAAGTTCAAATTGAGTAACTGACTTGCAAAGTTTTGATAAGTGAATAACAATGATTAGAAGTTTTCAGCACTCCAGACACGCCCTTGAGCAGACGCCAGAATATATTATTATTGAGCTGGCAGGAGCCTGTAAGAGCACAACGAATTTTCATTTGCATATCACATTTCACTTTAGGGTGTGACGTTGAATTTGTGCTTAAAAGGTGATATTTTCGTAGAGGAAAATTCTCAATGTAATTGTGGGCCAAGCCCGTAAATCCGTACGCTGGCAACAGTATATTTGTACACACTATGCCAGCGTGTTTATAGTACATCATGTATGCATACGCTATAGAGTTATCGCGTATGCATACTTGATAATTTTTTAATGGACATTTTTAATTCATAATATGGTAATTCAAGGTTAGATTAGAATTTTTATAGTCATTAGTCTTGTGCGTAGCGACGTAAATACCCAACACATTTAATTACTGTTGACTTCAACTTCTGGGTCAATTTTATTGCGTTTTGACTTCGTATGCATACAGAGCTACTTTTGCAAATTGTGAAAATGACGAATCAGAACAGAAACTGAGATAGAACGGGATGTTTTATATCTACTTTCACTTGAATTTAGCAACAAGGCATTATAATTTTTCAAGAATAGATCATGGCAAGTGAAAATTTATCACAGGAGAGTGTCAAGGAGAAAAGTGTATTTGTCTGTTGTAAATGTTGGCTAAAATATTCGGACTCAGAGGATGTTGTGAGTGCACATTCCGAGCAGTGTACAAGTTTAGACAAACGCAAACCAACCAAAGTCGATGAGCGAGTCTTATCGGCATTTAGAAGTGATACGCAACATCAGATGGAAAGTTGCATTTTTATTTGTACTGAATGTTGGATAGTGTACTCATATGATGAGGGATGTATGAAATTGCATGCAAGAGTATGCGAATCAGGAAAGTCATTTGAATCCAACGGAACAAGTACGGAAACTACGGATTACAATGAGACCAGGAATTTCCGTGCTTCCAGTGAAAGCTCTGATTCCAGAGAAAGCAGTATTGTCAGAAGTAGCAGTGATGACAGGAAATGTGGTGATGAAATGGAAAGTTGTCATGTCTTGGCATCCGTTGATGCCATGGACGGATGTTTTGTCAGGGAATCAGTCCCTTTGAATGCGATGGAGTTTTTCATGGCCTTGAACCTTGGACCGAGCACAGGACGTGCCAGTTCCCTATTCGAAGGGAAGACGGCTGATCAGATTAAAATGCAGTGGATACATTGTCTTACAAATACTGAAAACCAAGATGGACTTTCAAATGTAAGCATCCTCCCATGGATCTTTTCATTATTGTAATTTAACCATTGTCTCTAAAAATTACTAGGTGATTACTATACCTACAAAAGGACGAAAGGGAATAATCGCAGAGAAAGCATTCAGGCGATGTGAGTTCGTTTCGGAATGGAATGGCGGATTAAATACAAGGCAAAAATCCTTTTCCAGGTAACGCAATATAATTGTGTGAAAATATTATCACAGCATTCGACGTGATAACAACATCATCAACGTTTTTTATCTGTTTAAGGAAAAAGGGAAAGTGGAAGTGCATAGCAGGCTTAAGGGACAATCAGCCGTATAACCTGAACATTTGCGCTATAGACGTTAACTCGAAACTTCGAATATTTTTTACTGCTCGTACAATGATTGACATTGGAGACGAAGTGTCCTATAACAGAAACGATCTTGAAAGGAAGCTAAAACAACTACGGAAGAGAAACAGGCCTATCTTTCGTTAGCAGTATAGTTTACGTTGCGCAGCTGTAAACGATGTAATTGCGCAAATTGTATTGATTTGTAGTAAGGAGTTTATATAATTACGAAGTTTTTGTCTATATAATATATATGAAATCTTGTATTAAGAAAATCGTTATTTTATCGCATTTAGTGTGGAGCATACACGGAAACGCCAAACTATTTTGAAATTTGGATACAGAAAAGATACTTCGGCACGATAAGACAACTTCCTTGACCTCATGTGGCATTTCCAAACACTCATCCCAACTATCATGTTTCATTTGACTTACCTCTTTTTTATTTAAAAATTTGACAGTACGTAGCATAACATTTATAAAGTGCAATTATTTACAATTACTAAGGTATCAGAATATTCTCTGTTGATGCGCTATAAAGGAAATGCGCTTATTTTCCTTCCAATACCTGTCTTCCACTCAAACTGCACACTAGTTTTTTTATAATCAAGCCCAATGCCAACGGATTTTCATGGGTTCATTTCAAAGTCTGATAATGCCGATTACAAGCGATTAGAATATTGATAAGGATGCTTCTTCAGATTATTCCAAGTAACACAATGCTTCATTTTCATAGGTATTAATAAATGCCGATAACGAAAAGGGTCTCAGCTTTAAGAAGTTTTCTGTAAAAAATTCAATTGACTGAAAACTGTCTCGTCTAGACGGCTATGATGGTATGACCAAAATAAATGAGTTGTACAAGAATTGTGCACAACGCAGTTCGCCGAAAATAATAAATAAGTGCTGTCAAGACCAAGTTTTTTACAATTAGAAAATAGATATCACATAATCATCAGCAGTGGTATTTGTGCGTATTCATATTCATTTTTTGTTATAATCTGTTCATTTTAATTTCTTTATGCGTCACGTATGCAAATCAAACCAAACGAAAACTGATTTCATACTTCCAAACCTTATCTATTTGTCATATATCCTATCCATCATGACTACATTTTATGTATCAGTTTTCGAATGAGTATGTATTCACTTAAATACTTAACAATCTGAAGAAAATTAGGCACACATACAGTTTTAAGAGAGAAATCATATTCATTGGCTTGAACCCCTACAAAAACGTGTGTTGGGATTAAAAACTTAGGCGTATGTACGCAGTAATAGATTTACAGTCGCAGTTATCAACTATCAGAAGGCAGGCATTGTTCAAGTCGCGATAACACTGAATGGGAAATTCAGAATTGTTTATTATTACGTTAAGGAGTGGGACAAGATGAAAACAATAATTTCATGACTTATCATCCTTTTCTGGAGTTGATTTTTATACATCCTGTGGTTGAAAAATATGCTCGCTGTAAACATGTCCAGCTGTATTATGCATTTCAGGGAAAAAACTTGAAGAATAAAATCATGCACAGGTACTGAGAAATCTCAGACGACTTATCCGGATGGGGTGTGAACAGTTGAACTACAGATGGCGTCTATAGCCGAGTTGTCATGTAAGCAGAATACGGAGCGGATTTTTTTTGTTAGTGGAGACAGAAAAATGGTTCTTGACGATAAGTGTGACTTATCGGATGGCTTCTAAATTAATTGGATTAAATTCTTGGGTGCTAGTAAGTTAACTAAAAGCGAAAACACAGAATTATTTTAGTGTTATGAGTCAAACCGACATGAAAACAAGGCGTTTCATGTTACAGCTTTTAATCTGTGAGGTTTTCATGTACCTGCCACTTATCTAGGGATAGAAAATAACGTCATTTGCGGTAGCTTGTCGTGACGAAATCCTTATAATTCAAAGCAGCGAAAAACTTTAACTTTAACTTTTGTGGAGCAGACAGGGAATAAAACAGAATAATAAAATTCATGCAAATGAATCCGACCGAAATCTTCTTGTGAGGTGAGAGAGCCGAGCACTATATATCTAGTAGTCGTTTTTGTACCGTTAACCTGACAGTCGGATCAGTCTTATTCGTTTGCTCAGTAAGTAAAACCGGAAATTTCGGCTGATCAGTGTTGCTAAAACTGAGTTTTATTGATCGAAAACAGTTAGCAGGTTAACAAAACAGCATAAATATTTGATATGTGTGTTATACATAACTTACAAGGACACTCTTTCAATTTTGGAGGAATTACTGATTTCGACTTTTTTGTAATTATTCAATGAAATATTTTGAACTAGTTTAAAGTTAAATTTTAATTTATTTGCACTAACGACGGCGTACTGATCCCTTAATCATGTAACTTTTAACGAACAAAAATAGCAATATAACGTTTGAAGTACTCTAAAGCTCATTTTTACTGGTTAGTTCTTTGTTAACAGTTTTGGATCTGAGTTGGTTTCAGTGAAGCTAACAAGAGAAATGGAATAGTTATCACGGCTAGTATGCATACTCGTTTTTGAGATTCATAATTTTCTTTGGTTTTAATAGTTAATCGCGAACACAGATTCTGATTTGTTATTCAGTGAAAAGTTGGTGTTATTGTAAAAGATTCATTTGCTTATATTCAAACATCTTTTTAAAAAACTTCGAATAGAAATATATCAAACATGGGTCCAAAGAAAATGAGAAAGGATGCATGGTAAGTTATATGATTTTCGATTGACCAATATAATTCGCAATTTTTTCCCGTTTGTATTCTTTTGTTTGAATTTTTCTGCCAAATCATTGTTTCTCTCGCATACTATCTCACCTGGATATTGTTTATGAGTGCTTATTTTTCGAAAATTTCAGTTCACTTCAACTTAGAGATGTTGATGGAATAGGTTTGGAAGCAGGCGGAGCAAGAGAATTTAAAAGGATAGCCGAAAAGAACATAGTGCAGCTTAAAAACGACGGTTTCTTGAAGATGGAGCTTCATGAATCAAATAGGATAAGTTCATCAAGTCTTCCAACACTCGCTGATTTTGACACTAAGACCATGCAAATGACCTATAAAGGTCGTGCATATCCATTCCGACTGACCAAAGCGACATTTCGCAAACTAAAGCATGGTCTTTTTGTCATCGAGGAAAATACTGTAACTAACGCAAGTCAAAGTTTGGAAGAAATATTCAAACGGCAGTATGAACGATTCTTGAGGTAACGCTAAATTTTTACCAAAGCATATCTTAAAAAACTTTTTAGCAATCCATGTATATTGTATAATATTGTTAGGTACTTTAAACCTGTCATGAAAGCATGAGTGAGCTGCATAATAAAACTTTTCCCCTATTGTGTGTTGTTAGGTTTCTCAATAAGAGAAATGAGGGTTGCTCTGATGATCTGACACGGAAGCAAAATCACTTCAGAGCGTTTGAAGATCAACTTAACGCTTCTAAAACAACTAGTGTCCATTATGTACGAGTTGAAACTCCGCTACTTTTAGAGAACGAGGCCGAGGATATTGGAGCCGATTTATCAAGGATTGTAGCAGACATGCTGTCTGAAAAATTTCCAGACTTAAATCTTGAGGGCATAAAAACCTCATATGAATATTATGGCGCAACTACATCCGCAACAGCCAAGCATTTTGAAGATGGAGGAGGGCTAAATAGTTACAACCATGTTTATTCTCCGGACACATTCAAAGTAAGGCTAATTATAAAAGTATTGATATTGGAATATCTTGATCAGAATGCGTGTACATAGGGTGGTCTACTTAAGGTTAGAAAATTTACGAGAGCAACTGACAACATGTAAAGCAATAATTGAAATTTTTTGTCATAATATAATCAAATACGTATGCTGCCGTGTAATATTTAGTAAATATTTAGTGAAGACATTCCATTTTTTTCAGAAATACATAGAAGAATAACATCAGCAGGTTTACTGTGATTCTGGGTTTTTGTGGTCGATTTGCAAATATTTGCTCAGTTGTTATTAGTTTGACTAGGGGAAAATTTAAAATTTCTTAGAAAAACTGGTCCAAATACCTTGTTACAAAATATTTATCGCATTCTAGCAACTCGTACCAAGCACATCCGCTCTTTTTCCTTGGTTGGCTGTAATCATTTAAGTAACTGTTGTTTCTTTTAAGGTATGGCTCTTCACACAACCAGAAATCATGGAAACCCTTTTTGAAACAGTCGCCAACTATATGGGAGAAAGGAACAGAAAATTGTACATGCCACATCGGAATCCGTTCGCATGTAAAAAAATTTTCATCACAACGGATTTATTGGATGATCTGTGCATGCCATATCGCTTGGTTGTTCAAAATCCTGGTGACATTATAGTGACTGCATCGAGAGCACTGCATCAGGTCCTTTCATTCGTGAATGACTGCAATCTTATTTGCATGGCCAAAGCTGCAAATTTTGTTCTCCTGGTAATATGTTACACTTTTCATTGTTACATGCATCATGAGCTATATTTATGAAAATGGATCTCAACTCTATGTTCTCTAGGACTACCTAGAGACTGTGGGCACCTTTCCAGATGGCTGGGGATGCACATGTCCAGAATCCGATAAGGATGGATTTGTCCCTATTTGTAGTCTTCTGCCAAATTTTCAAAGAGCAGCCACTGATCGCCTCAAGATGATTCGAGATTCTGAGGTTGAAGTGGCTTTTGTACCTGACTTTCGAGCACGATTTCCATCATTTCTAGAAGCACATCAAATCGGAGATAACAGGGGACATGTTTCACTCGGACAAACTGTCGTTTATTGGTTTCAAGAAAGGTAACTTTTGTATGCATTAAAATATACATTACAAATCAGGAAATTTGGGACAAAATAGCTTGTTGGGCATCTCACATGTATATAATTTTGGATATTTTCCCATTCAAGGGCCACTCTGCTCCAGAAACCAGGGTTTTCCACAATAGCTGCGCCTGTTACAGAAAATCTCACCGAAAACCTAAAAGCAGAGTTGACTACGCAACGCATGAGCTATCCAAGTGTCAATGCGATTGGAATATCGGCCGTTCACCGAGCCATGAATATGGTAATAATGATGTTTTACTGACTATCTGCTACTTTAGATGTACATAAGGTTTTACATTGATTGTTTGCATAATACTTTATAGGATGCAATATGTAAAGTTCAGCTACTGAAAACACTAATCGAGTTTAAAGCAACGGCTGCAGTACAGCTACTGGCAGGAAGCATGGGGTCTTGGGAACATCTAGAAGAAGAGGAAGTGGATTTCGTTTTCAGGTCTTTTGTTGTATTTCAAAACACGGTCAAAATTTGCGACATCTATTCCAATTTTCCTCGCTTACGACAAAAGTTCAAGGAGATACTGCGCTCGGGGCCTGGGTCGCGAAAGAACATTTTGACGATGTTGGAAATATTGGACTACAAGCACGGAACACCAGAGGAAATCATGGAAGAGACACAAGTTCCAGCTATAGATGAGCCTGAACCCGTTACAATTCAGAAGGTTTCCTATTTAATAACTTGTCTGTATCACAATATGCATTGAATTAATAAGAAATACCGATGCAGCCACTTTTTCATTCTTCAACAGATCGGAAAAACCAAAAATCCAGCTAAATCCAGAGGGCGTCAATTCCCATGTCGACGATGCTCGAGAATTTATTTGTCTAACGGGGCCAGAACCAAGCATTTTCAAAGCTACCATAACGAGTCCCCGTTTGTGTGTGAATTTTGTATGTATAGTTTCGCCAGCAAACAATCCGTGACTAGACATCTCACCGTATCAGGTTGTCCAAATATTATTTGTGGAAAATGATGGAAAGTGGATGTATTTTCAGACCGCAAAAGAGGAACATGAGTTACGATGTCAAAATGTTTCGGTGTAAGGTTTAAAGTACTGTTTCTTACAATTATGCTTAGAATTAATGAATACAATATGCATGTAAGATTGATATATTGCATTAATTCGCACTTTAGCAGTTATATTATGTAGAAACATTGTCATCAAATTGTGAAATATGGCATAAATGTAAGATTATTGTTACATATTTTATGAAATAACCTGTTATATAGCTTTAACCATTGAGCTAAATTATAGTAAATATGGTATATTCTAGTAAGTATTCATACACAGATTGAAATTGTCATAGCCTAGCACATTACATTGCTCAGTGGGTATTTTATTCATTGGTAATTGTTTAAATGCCAGTAAATGTCATGCAATCGTTTGTAAATAAATTATTTGTATATAATGACATTAACATGTAAATTACAGTGGGTTGCGTATGGGATTTGTCTCATCCATCAACGTTCACCATTCCTGCATAGAGTTTTAATTGGAATTTAAATAATAATATTTAAAGTGGGAATATTTGCAGAGAAAGCAGAGTATACTGGTTTTATGCATGGTGCTTCAAAACAAATAGTCGCCCTTCGAAAGTATCAGTATTCTGGCTATCCATATGTTTTAAAACTTTTACAGAAGTTTTAATTTATTTCCGTAGCATTATTTTAGTTTCATGAAAGACAAATTGAGTTGCCGTAGGCTTTGACTATTGTAAAGATCAGAGACGCAGGCATTTATTATTTATTGTCATATTGAGCATAAGTCTTATCCTGCAAATTTACCTGAAAATTCCAGGATATGTAGAGAAGCATAAATATGCGTGTTTATAGTAATATTTTTGTGGCTCTAGCAAGCATTCCAGAACAATAGCTTTGTAAGGTTACCCATGGTCGACGATCGGTATCCCGCAGGTATTTTCCTTATTTTCTCAATATATTGGTTTCTTTGCCTTCAATTTTACCAAATATTTGGCGTTTTCTTCGAAGTAAACGATAAAACCTTCCTGATCATGAAAAGGAACAAATATTTGTTCTGAGCATATTACTTCTTCACCGGTTTGAAGAAGAGTGAAAAAGAAAGTGAAGAAAGTGTTACTCTAAAATAAACAATTTTTACGCTGATGCTTCATAACGACGTGATTCTATCTCGGCCCATAATCCCGATTTCGGAATACTCATTTTTGTACAAAATCTTGTTGTTTACACGAAAAATAGACAAATCTCATTCATTCTTTTTTGTCTGGCTTTAATTATTTTTCTAATTAGCTTTTATTGCCAAAAACAATGACTCGTAATCCGCACGCAATCCTACGCCTGTTTTAAATACATGAACCAAGTAAAAATCAAAATGCTCGTTTCCACTCTTCTGGCCAACGTTTAACAATTTTGGCCTAAGTTTGCGCGAAACAGACTCGACAGATAATTAGACAGCGATATCGTTTTTTATCAATTGAATTTAAGTGACAAAGGATCCTGCTCACAAAATAATTATTCGTTATTTTTAAACTTATCCCATAAACACTTTTTCATGGCTTAGAATTCATTTCCTTTATGTATGTGTAACTAAAGACGAATACGAGGTACAATCATTCCAAATTCGTGTATTACTCGATTTGTATATTTATCTTATTTATATGGAAGAGTACAGGTATGACATTGATTTCGAGCAATGCAGTACGACGAGCAATACTCGGAGAAAGTGTTGAGTGAGAGTATGCAGGAGAGAGAAAGTATGGTTTGGCTAATAATGACCAGGTAGGGTGCGGTGGCTAGTTAAAGCGTTTATGCTGACTAGGTGCAGAATTATTGTGACGAAAGTAATGGCTATCCTCCGAAATGTTATTTAATGACCTACCATTACCTAAAATACCTAAAATAGAATCCAGAATGCCATTTTGTTTTTTGCAGATATGAAGCATTCCACTGCAAGCCAGCAGGAATGCCCCGGCCAGGCCCTAAATTGCAAGGGGCCGCATCGCCTGAGCTTGACTAAAGGGCCGTACCAGTCTTTGTTTTTTAACTATGAAATTGGTTGGCATCCTTCCCATGCTATATGCCAGTGTACTCGTTCAAGCGTTACTGATTCTCATAGCTTGCATGATTTTGGTGCATAACACAGCCCTTTTTGACTTAGGGTCCCTTGACCGACGAACAAGTTCTTCACTTTTCGAGTTGCCCATCGTAGATAAAGCAAGTTTGGTCAGGTGTCAGTTCTGTTAACCACTGTTAATAATTATAATGTTCCACAAAAAATTTTAATACAGTTGGGACTGGCTGTAACGGCTCACTGGCTAGACCGGCCGGTTTTCCTGTCACCAAAATGTAGGAATACACTCATCAATGTTACCCTGGACTCTATAACAGCCTACACTATAACGGCTCCACTCCACACTCCATTTGTTACCTTCCTCAAAATCCTGGTCTTGTCGACTAAAAACCGGCTCTTTTACGGCTGTCCGCTGCCTAATTCCTTTTAAAAAAATCCTAATACCATACCAGATTTTTTAACTACTTGACATTGAACTTTCAGCACGAAAGCTAAATATTGTCGCCAAAGGCTACCAAGTATACGTTCACGAACTGAGATGGTGTAACGTGTCGGGCAGCGCAGATCAATATTTGGCTTATAAAAATTTATGCTTTAAAACTATGCATGATTCAAAGCTTCATTTTGAAAAGATACTCCATGGTCATGTTAACTAATATATTCACATATGTTTTAATTAATTTTTAATTAAGGTTGGTGGCGCAATGGCATGAAAGTCATTATAAATTAGACAAAGACAAATATACCATGACAAGTTTTCCGCAAAGGGTCGTACCAAGAGTGGCTGCGGTACTGATATGAGTAAGTATTCTTAGCGTGCGACTCAATCCATTATTGTAGTTACTGGCGTTCATGAAATGATGTAAAACCAGAAATCTACGGCAAAACCGTAAAAACCATAAGCAACCGATACAACTCTGGCAATTTCTGCCTATTATGTGTGGACTACCACAGTAAGACTCTATTTAATAAATGTAGGGAGAAATGCATGACTGTGAAAATAAATAAAAAGTAGACCTAGTTTTACTCTTGAACTTTATTCCGTTCGTTAGTACTCTGATAATTCAGTACGCACATGTAACTATGTGTAACTTTACCATTTTAAACGGTCTTCAAAATACTTGATGACTACGTGCGGACACTTGTACCGTGCGACTCTTGCAGGAACAATATCAGCATCAGCTTCATCCGTCTCCTTCCACTTCATGAGAAACAACAGTTCACCGTCGCGTTCCGTTGCACCAAGAATCTTATCAGGCTCAAGTCCTCGATCAAACGCTGTAATCTCAAACGACGTGTGTCGTTCTTGTCCCTCATTACAAAGTGAAAGGAAAATTAAATAAATTAGCCTTCGTATTCTGCTGGTTTATCATTAAGTAATGAGTTTATTACCTGAGTAGTGTCCGGTGATGTCGAAGTTTCTGCTGCTTTCTCCGTCAGTGCTTCCACTAGGTTACCTCGCTTTTCATTTCCCTTCACTGTAGTCATTTTGAGAGGTTTTATTTTAATAACATAGACATGCAACGCATAGTAGTTAGATTCATTACAGTTTTAGTCCATTTTCAGGTAAACTGTTGCAAATTTGTACACAGACATACCATTATTAAAACTGTCGAGCAGTTCTTGACATCCTCCAAGATTGCTTTCGGGCTCCCACGTATTCTGACTCTCAGGGTGACCCTCCCATTTCACAAGAAACTCCATCCTCCCACACCTCACTCGCTTGCTAAGAAGTTTTTCGACGTTGAACACATTAACCTGCTTACCGCTACTTCCGGCACCTGCGTTGTCCGACATAAATAATGTCGACTGCTTTCAGAATTCCCTTTCAGTTTAAAAAGCTTAGTTTAAAATGTAAAGGTGTATCCGTACTTGGTATCACTATGAATTGAGGATTCCTGGTTACGTTTGAACAAACTGCACAGATGATCAGATCAGAATAACTTCATGCCATACACGCTGGTTACTGGAAAATGTTTGTTTACAAGGTCTGTAGCTTTGGGTCGTATGGTTTTGAAGCCCTGCTCGAGCTCAAACTTGTAAGCGAAGCTGCACTTGTAGACAAAGATAGGAAAAGAATATGAGGACGCAAAGAAATACTGGAATTGTGGAATAATTATTACGAAGCTGAACTTTGTTCGGCAAGTAATGATTTGGACATGTTTGTCCGTCTGTCTGTC
>VICI01000256.1:0-46878 GCA_019593645.1 Akabosia matsudoensis
AAAAAAAAGATTGTTTGATGCTATTTCAGTTATGATATGTGATGTTTTTTATTAAGCGATCATGTAGGTCACTCAAAGTAAATACAAAAGAGGTGTTACGGAGGGGAGTCGGGTCCAGGTCTGTTAAACGAGAAGACAGGTAGATTCACTTGTTTGGGAATGAATGACACTGATGCTTGATAAGTTGAATTAGCCAGAAAACTTGAAATATTTCGCAAGAAATTCAGAAATCTGGGGCTGGCGTTCTTCAGATCGTCATCCTCCTAAAAATTAAACATTGCTTTTAAAAATTTAGATGAGAAACATTTCTATGCATTTCGCTTACCGCATCTTGAGCAGTGGTAGTGGTACTGACGGCGAAAATAACCGCAAGGAATAGAACAAAAACAAATGTGAACTGTGAATTCATTTCGCAAATTAGAGTTCGACAATATATTTGGTAAGTCAGGATCGTTCGAAGAAAGTGCTGAGGATAAATGCAACTTTTCGTTGGAAATGGACAAGTTTTTAAAGGGAATTCCAGATCATGAGTTAGTATTCGAAGCAACACGAGGAATGTTTGTATCATCGGGAATTTTGTGATTGTTCGCCGCACAATAACATCGGCCTTGATTCCATCAGTGCGAAATCAGAATGAGAATGGACGATAATAGTCCAGACATCGGATGAGCTATGTAATAGAAAATTTATAGCTTTTCAGGTGTTCCAAAAACGTGTCACTGGTCCATATTCAATTTATTTCGCAAAAGGTACACAAGTTCACACAAGGATTTCGGATAATACCAGAGGCATCTACTTTTCACGACCTTGAATACTTTTATTAATGAAAACGTTCATTGTTCGCTTATTTTAAAGTACATTAAGTTGCCAACTTCTTAATAATTCACATTTAATCTTGATAATAATGCAATGTGACACTAAGCAATAGAGCTATTGTGAGAAATGAGGTTTCTTTATTCTTTACTGGTGATGATTTTCACCTATAGTTATTAAAATTAAAGCGAACCACTAATTTTAAACAGAACTCATAGTTGTAAGTACTCATGAAACAATATACGTACCATCATTATCTACACTCATATGAACTGGCAGTGGAACTAATCTACATCATGGTAAGGAATTTCCTCAAGAGTTCATCATATATGATGCAATGATGCAACCAGCAGCTCCTGATCCAATTCACTAGTTGTTCTATTTATCAACATCTTCTTCGATTTCTTTATTAATATCCCACCTCCATATTGTAGCATCATCACAAACGCAAATTAAAACGCTGCCATCCCTTGAAAAGGCCGTTTGACGAATTGGAGTCGTACATTTCGGGTGGGATAAGACACTTGCTCGTATCTGACTTGGCTCGTTAACCTTTAAGTCGTATATAAATGTCTTTCCACTTTTGTTACCCAAAGCTAACGTCTCCTTTCTTAAGTCAATGGCAAAACGGATGAACCAGATATCACAGTCTTTAACCTCAACTCGCGTGATAATTCTGGAATGATTACCAAATTATTGTTCTATAAATTTCCTAATTGAATTAAAATAACATTAAGTCCTGACTTACGAAGTTTCCGTACAAGTGTATGAGATCTCATCCCATTTTTGAAATGTTTTTCCTGCCTTCCAACAGACAATGGTGTCCTCACAAGACTTGGAAAAAATAAAATCCCCAAACCATTTCGCACAATCCACGTAATTTCTGTGAATGTCCCGAGTGAAAAAGTCAGGAAAATTTTGTTTCATGGTAGGAAAAGGCCTAAAAAGATCAAATAAACCATTTGTAAAACAAACGGTAGGACTTACACTCAAGTATTATAGCGTATTTTATAAACTACATCGCTTACACATTAGCATTGGGATTAAACGTGTAGGAACACTGAATAGCCTTCTCTATTTCAGGTTTTTTCAGCTTCCAAACCTTAAGAGAGTGGTCCATACCACATGACACCATTCTGGAGCCGGTGATATCTATGTCAGCCGCAAGGACTTCATCTCTGTGGCCCTCCACTCCTCCAAAAATTGCCACACAAATATTAGTTTTCACATTCCAAAGGCGTAGCGAGTGGTCCTAAAATCAAGAATGTTAGGCAATAAGATTTCACAAACTATCTTAAACAATTATTTTCATTGATAGAATAGAAATTTACTTTGGACGAGGACAACAACAAGTTGTTATCTTTCGGGTGAAACATCAAATCGTTGATGGCATGGCCATGGCCCAAATAATGTTTTATACAGGACGCTGAAGCAGGGGAAAATATCCTAATAATACCTCTGGAGCCTGCAGCTGCTAGAAGAGGTTGCCCATTTTCATCGTCAGACCATGCGCACGTATAAAAATTTTCTTCAGGCTGTAAATGAGCAAATTATATACGTTTTCCATAAAAAAATAAAGCTCTTTTAACTCCCTCTGCGTACAATAAGTAATATATCCATTTACTGATACAAACTAACATCTGGATCCGCAAAGCACTGTAAAAGTTTTATAGACCCCGATCCGTCCTGCATACATTCGTAAATGGTCACTCTATTACTTCCTACAGTTGCAAATATTAGGGGCTCGTCTGGTCGCAAATTCTGGTGGAACTCGCACCCGAAGATTGGCTGCCCGTGGTCTTCTTTGGCATAACAGCTGTTTTGCAAACGTTTCAATAGATTATCACCAGTGTATGTCAAAAAATAAAGTTCATAATCATATCCCTGTCAGGAGTGTTTTGTATTTGTATAACTTACGAGTATGAATATTTAGATTTTTGAACTGGCTTTCCATTTTTATTCGTCACAGTCCACTGTTTTTTCTTTTTCCGTGACTTTCCCTTCCCAGATTTTCCTGACTTCCCCCCACGCGACTGGTGACTTAACGGAGTATTGGAACGACTTGTGTTTGTGTTGGAGTGGCTTTCATTTGTCATACCAGAAATACAACTATCCTGCAACAATCATTACGAAAGGATTTTCAAAATATTGAAAGTAACCATCCACGTATTAGGTTCTAGTTCATATTGGAAGTTGGAAACAATACCTCATCATCGGAGCCTTCCATGTTGACATCAGAGGACTCGTCTGCATTGTTAGTGCGCCCTCGTTGTTGTTCTAAACTTTGTCTTGATGACATTTTTCAACACAGTTGCACTACACCAAATCACGTATATATGCAGGGAGGAAAGCACAGGTCACGATAGATTTAAATCCTTCCAGATTAAATATGTTTTTAATTTTTGAAAATGAGTTTCCTTTTTTCCTATCTCCAACAGTTTTAATGCATTTGCATGCACACACTTTTCTTTTGTTTTCCTTTTTTCCAAATAACAACTTGTTAGTGTGGGGCAAATTTAGTACGCGCCTGAATTCTCATTTTTCAATGGCTTGGCTTTGTTATGAAACGTTGCTTCGCTGGAAAGAAACTCGAGACAACTTTCGCGTACCGTCATCTTAGCTCCAGCAGCCCCAGCCCCAGCTTCCACTTTTCTTCTTGCTTCAGATGGCATCCCTCTCAATTGCAGCTCAACTCATCTTTGTTTTGGACGACACCATTTCATCATGTTAAACTTATACATTATATCTAATCAAGACACTATCATTAAACTAAAATCGTCACCTTCAATTTAACAGTAACATGAATCTGTATGAACTTAAAAAATACTTCGTCACCATTGTTTTCAACTAGGTATAAAACTCAGCTTAAATTTTTTTCCTCAATCGATAGAGGGTGCGGATTGCATATAGGTGTACTGTTGACTGTTGTCGCGAATGCTTAATCTGAACTCTTCAAGTAATTTCGATCACATCGAATTCCAAAAACGAAGTCATCACTTCTGTAATTGGAAAACCGTCAATAAAAACCATGCCTGTTTCTTGTGTACATCTTTTCCTGGTGGCCTGTCTCATTACATCTAATCATTGTCACTTTCAACCACCCTAATTCAACTTGATAAAATATCTCCCACTACAAAGTGACATTCGTCTTATTCTCAAACAAGTTTCGAAACGCAAACCTGAACCACATTCTAATCCTCTGTTTTTACTAGACCTCTTCCTTCTTTACGCATTTCAATCACGTTCCAGCTCTCACTCACTCCCTTCCGCCTTCATTAAAAATGAGACTGGCATTGTTTTCCTCCTCTCTCTCTCGTTTGACAAAATACTTTTCTATCATCATTTGAAAATAATTTAACATGATCTTCCAACACTTCAACGTAACTCAACAGGCATCTTGGTCCTCCGCCCCTCATCAGCCCCTTCCTATTGTCTTGTTCAAACCTCCAATCCTTCGGCCAGTCCGCAATCCAGTCTAGCTGTCAGCACCACTTACCTCGTTTAATTTTGAAGTACTACGCTCCCTATTGTTTCATCTTAACACAAATCTGCATATCTTTTTATGTTAATGCCCCCTCCAAAATCATCCTCTTTTCGGATGACTTTACAAGTGTGCCGGCCAAACATCTAGTTCACTTCTATTCAACATCGTAATCATTATAAATGATAATTGGACGATATTTTGTCCAGATATAATAGGAAAATACATCTAGAAACTTTTTTTTGTATTATTTCAAGCTTTCTTTACCTAACTGCCGAAAAATAACCAAATCTGTTGAAAGGGCCTTGGAGAAATCGTGATCAAAATGAGCAGCATGACTCGGTAGTTTACTTTATATCAGAAACTAGCCGACATAGCGACTCCGGCAAAAAAAAATTGTAATAATAGTGGCTAGTATGATATTTTTTTCTCTTCCGTTTCATTTCCCATATTTTTGTGGAAGATCGTCACTGCTGTAATGGTGTGCGTGGAGCAGATGGAAACCTGGAAGTTTTCCTAGCTTAACTAGGTGTTTGCATGATAATCAAAATGATGTTTCTGGCATGGTATAACCCGTGGCGCACACAAAAATGTTTTTTTTTTACGAAGGATGTTAAGCAGGTAATTTTGGAGACTGATCCATTATTCAACAAGACTAGAGTTGCACACCAGAGAGGGGCCTATTTTTAGGGCTGGTTAAAGTGCGAGAAAAGAATAACACTTGGATTACTGTTATTATCGTTATTACCTTGTTGGTGCTTTAACAAGATTCTCATCTATTTATGAAACTGTCGGCTTTCGTCTTGGAATAGAAGTAAAAAATAGATTATTTTTCTTCGTATCTCTTCGTACGTGGAAGACAGACCAAAAGTTTGTTTCTTATTCGTATTTAGAATATATTCGGGTTTCTGGTCTAGATATTCCAGGTTTCATCGCAAACCCTTACATGATAAATGAGCTTAGAAAATGAGCTTATTTGTTCAATGATATTGAACTGGTAAATAAAGCCGTGTGGCCAAATAGGGGTTCTTCAAGGGTTGAGGGATAGATGGCACAGGGGTGGACCGCAGGAGTATAAGAGCTGGCAATCCCAATTTGAAAATAAAATACTTCTTTTGATTTTTATTTAAACGATCGTTACAAGTCACAACTAGTGCTGTTAAGTTAGTCTAAGTTCTCTTAAAACAAGTTTACGCCTTGATATTCATGGTCTTGGCTCACTGTTTTTAAAGTTTTAACTCTTTTAGTGTTTACTACTATGTATTTTCTCCTTTTTGTTCAGGTCTACTTGGTCTTTTAATATATAATTTAAGCGCTGATGGATTTTCCGGTTTTTTCGTGATTCAAAATATCCGAAAATCTATAACATAAGTAAAGTTTAAAGTTTAAACCTAAGCCAGCGTACCAGTAATCTTTTCCACTTTCAGTTTGTAGCAGATAACAAGGTGTCCATAATTTCCTATCCTGCTGAGTAATGGTTTGTCCGCGTTTCTGTTAATTACAATAATTTTTTCAGATCAAACGTGCTGATAAAAACATCTTGTTTATAACCGTATAATCATCGTATCCCATTTTTTAACAAGCTAGTTCTTTCTTTACTTCAATTAGATTGTCTTACACAAAAGTGTTACGCAAAAGAACATTGAAAATGAAACTTCTTGTATTTTTTGGCTTGTCTATTCACGACAGGATTTTCCTGGAAACTTGTGAAATCTTGCAGATTCAACCTTTTGTTTCAATGCCCGCACCTTTTTCAGATTTTCTTACACATTAAAAACACTTTTGAAGCAGCAATTTTTCCTCGCAGTCAAAGAAAATGAAACAGAAGCTTACTTGTATCATATCTTTCAGTTCAACTTCTTCCCTACACGGAAGCCAACTGTCGGCTTTTCACATGCTGGAAAACAATGAATGCTCATGTTTGTCAATTTTTTTCTTCGTGCAGTGGTAGGGTTTGTAAGTGGTAAATGATGAAAAACGCCTTAATTTTATAATCAGCTACACACATCTTGATACAAATAAGTCATAGGATTTGGTCGGGAACCCAAGTAAATAGGAGGAGAAACGATGCCAGTTGTTGCTCGTTAAGAGTTTTGAAGTCATTTATGCATGCGTGTATAAATAAATATATGTTCCGTTTCAAAACAAGCAGGCAAAATATTAGCCATGAACGTACACAGGTTTTCCTTGTTGGTGTTTTTTCGGAAGCCGGGTCTTTCTCAATTTTTTTTATGGAAATGCCGCAATAGCCGTCGCAAGTGGCACTTCATGAAACAAACTAGCTCGTTAGTCGTTACAGTCAAATTATAATAGTCACCTGTGGGCTGTAACGTATCATGCACTGTGACGGAAATGAGCTAATGTTTCTATTGCATCGGACCTTCAGGCAAAAACCGGCGATCGCTAATAATACACTTCAAGAATCATTAGCAGAAATGTATCGTGACTCGTGACGCAATGGACACGGATGTCATATGAGTGTACAATTGAGAAAGGATTTTCTGGACAAAAGTGTACATTTTTTTGGAAAAACAAAAAAAGTAAAGGCACCTGTCCAGAACGAAACGATAGTTTTCACAAAAATGAAAACGAGTCTACTCTGAGAAGTTGGAAACAAGAGAGGATTTATCAACAAACTGTGAAATAAACAGTTAGTTACAAAGGGACAGATGTGAGAATTGCTTTGACTTTACTTTTGTGTGTTATTGAAAGTACAGTTTTCCAAAAAAGGGAGAAATATATAGAGATTTTAACAAATTTGTAGACAAACCTATTAAATAAGTGGCAAATTATATCGATTCAGTTCAAATGGAAGCGGGGAAAATGAGAAATTTGTTTCCTTTGCAAGTTCTATTCTCACGAAAGAACGTGTTGCTGAGCATATTATTTAGTGATTTGCTAGATTTCCCCTTTTTCCAATACAATTTTTTTTGGAATTGGAAATCATAAAAGTCACGCTTGATTATATAAATGTAGTTTTTTTGTTTGGGATTTTATATATACGTCTGAACTGAATATCTCGTGAGCATGTTGGCTAATATCATAAAAGGGATGAAGAAAAATTGGTATTTTTTTTACTGCGAGAACATCACATAAGCCAAAAATAGATGTATTATTGTACCGCGTATCTGTAAAAAAATCAGATAACACATTTGGACTGCTTAAAAAGTATAATATGATGGACTAGGCCGAGGGCACGCGTCAGCATGTCAAACCAATCTTTGATGCGTAAGCTGGAGAAACAACATCCAATTTGAAAATGGTGATCTGCGAAATTACAAAAAGCCACAAAGCACGGGGAAATGATCAAGTTAGCGAGAAATGAAATTCTAACAAAACGCACGGTTCATCTAGAAATTTTTTTGGTGATCTAGAAAATAATCCACATTCGCGAAAGAATCTTGATTAAAGCTAAATAAAACGGGAGTTCTCGGTTAGAACTGAAATCTAATATTACTCAAAGACTTCTCTGTTTTCATTATTGATCAAGTTATTTTCTTTGCTTCTGTCTGGTTGTGGCTTTTAAAACACAAAAATGAAGCGTATAGTACTCAGCTAGCTTTGATTTCAACAACACAACTCGAAGCTCTAATTTCATCATTTTTCAGAAGCATCCACCAATTCTCTGCTGACCACTTTTAAAATATATTTTACGTCAGAGACGGATGAAATCACAAGCTCATGAGTCTTCAGTGCTTTTGAATTCAAATAACCTCGAAATCCATCTGACCGACAGCTCCAAACACATTTTTACTTTGTAATTGTCCCGAGAAACTGAGACTCTTTTCCTCACATTTCGTTCAACCGTTTTTCATGAATAAAATCATGCTCGGATGGCGAAGCGAATTTCTTTCACATAAAAAACTTTCCTTTTTTACCTTTTCAGCCGTAGTTTTTTTACTCGGAAAGTTGGTCATTACTTGAGCTCGTTCAACGGAGAAAATGATCATGGACTCATGTCGAAGTCACAGTCAAAAAGAAAAAACGAGATGAATGGGAGAGTGTAGATTCTCTGGTTGTTTGTGACTGCGTTTGTGGCGAAAAAAAGGAACGGATTCGTTTCGCTCAGATGTAGTTTAAAAGGAGGAGACTTTAAATGAGACGTCAAGAAAAATATTATGCATTAGAAATGTTGAATCAAGTAGACAAAACTAACGCAAAATTGAAGGTGTAGTCATGTGTGATTTTACAAATAGAGGACCCGACGCATATATGTGTGTTTTGCACCTTGAAACTTGTGCTCATGGCTATGACGAATTGAACTTTTAGAAATATGAAATGACACTGGAAACTTGTGAAACGCAAGAGCGCAAAACTTTATGAACTGAAAATAGATGACATACGGCTACAAATTTCAATGTTGGTAACAAGAAGGAAAAACATGCATCGACAAAAAAAATGTTTGAAACATCGTTTCTTGGAGTATATGTACTGTGCATGGTTTCTTGTACCGAAGCTGAAAAAAATTACTACACTGTGCGTGCCTTTCTGTTTTCTTTGAAAAAGAAGGAAAATTTTATCTCGCGGACGTTCCTAAGAAGAAATTCGCTACGCAGTTTCAACGCAGCTGGATCACAGTGATTCATTGGAGGTTTCGGGTATGTGTCTCTTTGAACAAAATGAAATGTGTATTCCAGTTTCAAAGGAGTCCTGAAATGAAATCTTAAACTCACCGGCTTGTGTGGCGCTATGAAAGAAGTTCAAGCTTTATTGATTCTAAGCGATAAATAAAATTATTATTGAAAAATAAAAACTAGTAGAAAGGTGTTAGGAAGGCAAAAGGACATGTGTATGATACGGTAATTAGAAACGGAAATAAAATTTCTGGAAGATTTCTTTTTCTAAACTTCACATTTTTCACATTTATGGAAAAGATAAGTATAATAGGAATATTGAAGACACGTACTGGGGCAGGTGCGGATGTTAGATTGGAAACTACACCTTTGCTTATTACGTCAGCGCACTCGTTAAAAACTCATCCTTGAAATAAGAATAGGAAGCCGAAAAAATGAAAGATTATTAATTTTTCATTACATTTTAAAATCAGGCAAGACCGAAAACATGTTGCGTAAAATGTTAATTTGAAACGAAGGCATTACGTCAGTTTCTCAAAATTAATGAATTTTTTCCTAGTAGTAGTTGTAAATGTATTATGCAGGGCATTCGTAATTTAAATAGCATTTAAATTTTATTTTCATTCAAAAATTCAATTTCGGCCCGATCAGTTTGGCTGACGCATGTATAGTCTCGTCTAGACCATGAATTGTAATCAAAGAGGAGCCATTTGGAAAAAAGTATAGACAGGATGAAAGAAGTTTGAGTTGAATAGTTTATGCTATCTAAGGGCATTTTAATGAAAATTAGGAAAATCTTCTACTGGAGTCAACATTGAATAACAAGTAAGTAAACAATGTGATTTCAGCAAAAAAAGGTTATCAATAATTCCCATACTTCCTTTGTAAATTTAAGTTGGTTTATCAACTTACTTCGGAACATTTTCTATATGTTTATGTAAACACACCGTAACAATAAATGTACACGTTTGATTTTAATCAAGCTACGTAATGTACGTAATACATGCACTTGTTTTCTCATTCATGAAGTTTGATCTCCGTGATGATTCAGGGTTTTTTAAGTTTGAATTTTTACGTTCACTTACATGGCCCTTCCTTGAGTAAAGTTACATTGCACTAGTTTTGAATGGAAGTATACAAAATTTACGCAAAGTCATCTTAACAAATAGAACGTTGCATCCTTTCTCATCATGACTTCTTTTACTCCTAATATGTTTGCATGTTTACATAAATGTTGACTTGAAGTTACGCTTCAAAGCGAAATGATTCATTCAGTTTTCAAAAAATAAACGACAGAATAAACAATATACTGCTTACAGTAGTCTTTCATAAACCCAAACTTGTCAATTACCGTATAATATTTAAAAAATGGTAGAACTTTTTAGACTGCACATCCTGTCATGCAAACTACATTACATTACATAAAATATAATTTATATCATGCATTTTTTACTGTGGATTTCCTTCGAAATAAACTCAAAAGGCAGAAAAGCTGATGATTTGTTCCGGTAACCTGTTGGAATTTTGCGGCCGTCTTTTGATGGCCAAGAGAACAAAACCTATCTCTGGTAGGTGACTCAGGGTGAATGCACATATATAATTGTGTTTTATGTTTTTTACACAAAAAAGCCCATTCCAGTGGGTTTTTTTGATCATAAGAAAACATTCCTTGAAGTGCATAGCTGTGCATTTTTACGTTGGTGCGATACCACACACCTTAAAATTCTTTCTTGTATACCACAAAGTGATTCGTATTGTCAAAACTAAATAATTTAAAACAGCATGTGCGGCAATAAGCTATCGTGATCTCACACAGCGACGTTTTTGTGAGTTGTCCAAAGGGAAGAATTTTAAAATGCCTATTTTCGCTAACAAAACATTCATGTCAAATATGCGTCATTATTACGAAATCTTGACAATGGAGTGACTGCCGGGATGAGGCACGCCCTGAACTTGGTAGACAGAAGAGAGTCCAGAATATTTTTTAAAGGATAATCCTTCCAAGGGTCGTGCTCATCCTGGTGGCCGGAAAGATTAGCAATATTACGATGGAGTAAAAAATGCTAGGATTAATAATTATTGGTTGGAAGATACAATTTTAGCTTGTTCGAAGCTGGCAGTGCTTAAGCATTGACGCTTTCCAAGTACATATGCCTCGATCCGGCTGTAAATGAGTAGAATAGCATGCAATTCTGGAGAGAAGTTTTATTACGAAATTTTAGATATAATCAAAATTCAAGATTTCTAATAAATTTCGGCTTTTCTTCACAGTCTGAGGCTAGTCGCAGTTGTACATTGTACATGTTCAACAAAGAGCCTGGCGAGATTGTATTGTTGCAAGCTGCATAAAGTTAACCACGCAGTGAAACTATCATTCCATGACTAATACCATTTACAACTTTTCTTTGTAGGTGGCATGTTGTAAACCCTCACAATTACCCTTTATTGGCCTAAATGATGGAAAAAATACGAAACAAGACTTGATCATCGTTCCATGTTCTATTGTATTCTTGTTTGGTCCTCTGTAGAGTATCATCATTACTACACAGCCGCATTTTTGTTTCTTGTGACAAGACAGGAAGCACACAAAAAATCCCGACTTAGGAGCAAACACCCTTTGAACAATACACAGGGTGATCATGACTTTTACTAGTGCACTATTATTCCCAACCAAGATATAGAAAAAAGCGACAATCATTATTTTGTCGAGGCCACACAGCTATCATTAGCTTCTATAAACAGAAAAATACATGCCACACACTGATCATCAATTTTTTGGGTGCTACTGAATAGAACGCTTTTGGTGATACGAAAAAAAGTCGTGTCGTGTCCAACACCTTTTTCGTCACCTTAACAATTCTTTACCGTCCATTGTTATCTTTCTGTTACTTGAACCTGAAAGATCACCAGAAACACATTGTCAAGAGAGGAATATTATTTGAGGCTCTATACCAAAACATTAGACATGGGTGTCCGTAAAAGATAGACAACCGTAGAAGCACTAAACCGATCTTCTTTAAAAGTCAGTTGGGAATCAAAGATCTATTGCAGAAAAAATTGGAAAGAGAGTGATGGATACCAGGGTTGAACTTTGGGAAAATTTCTCAGCCTCGTAGGTAAGAAGAAAAAACATTTTTTTTACAGGAAAAAACTCTGAAGAACGATTTCAGCCATGTTCTTATCCACTAATGAGGTGTTGACTACTCAACTAGGAAGTAACCAAGCATTCAACCTTAAAACAAGCGACATGAGTAATGAGACCGAATGTCATGTTATATTCCCCAAAAGTCCTATGATTTTTCTGAATGACTGATAAGCTCTATCTTCCAAATGGGAGGGAAAGTATAATCTGGGGAAAAAATAGTTTTGGGGGTAAAATCAGTTCATTCATCAGTAACGGGTGTTTCACACACCAGAGTTCACTTCAAGATAAATGAGTTCCTATGTTGAGCCGATAGAGTATCATTGATTGACTTGCTGATCTGCTTGGCGAAAAAGCATCACATTGGGACGTGTCAAAATAAAACAGACCCTTTCCGCTTTGAGCACGGAGCATAAAAGAAGTAGGTTACTCACCGCCATATACCGGATAATACCGATACATTTTTTAATGCGAGACATGCCTTTTGGTCTGATAAATTATGAGTTGTGTTCTCAAAAATGTGTGAACTTCTTACGAATCAAGGGCAGATGCGCTGAAGACACAGAAAACATACCGTATATCCTTTTTTGTATATGGACGCACTTATCTAGTAATCTAATAAGTGGATAAACAAGACTTGATACAGAAACATTCCTTTTCACTTTATTCTCCGATCGGTGAACTGTTCAACGCTAGCCACCCAGGCGGCATTTCTTTCCACTTTCAATAGCGTCGCATAATAATGTTGGACAATTGTCAACTATCTCATTACCTCAATAATGTCGCTTTGTCCGAGACGGAAATACATACACACACCAATCCAGGATGATGTTCTGGATCCTTAGTCAAAGCAAACGCCGATCATGGTGGTGGTGTTTCGATGAATCATAATGTTCACCTACACCCACGAAAACTTGTTCCAGTCGACAAAACATTGAACTGCTATAAGCGGTTCCTCATTTTCTTCAAAGAAAAGCTATCCGCCTCTTCGCGAGTTTACCTACTAGTAACAATGAGCTTTTTATTGTGTACAATACTGACTTCTTCTAGTATACGACCATGTCATTTTTATAGCATCTTCGGTTGCCTGCATACTTGTGTATTATGTCATGTTTGAAGAGTTTTCTCTAAAATATACCCTTTTGTCGGTATTTTTTCTAAAAGAGTCACTGGAGTGCGTTCAAAGACAGTTTGTGTGAATTTTGTGGGAGTTTTTATTCTAAAAGCGTACATTTCTGGAACTCACAAATGTATCTTCCGAATATATCCAAAAAATATTTTGCTTTGGGTGAATCCACAGGAATCTCATTTTCACATGAAAAGCTATATCCTCTCATGGGGAAGAAATTACCTATAAATTACCATAATATCTTTAATGTGTATGAAAAGTGTAAATAAATTATTTATAAGAGTGAGTTTCACACATGCTGCGAAGCTATTTATCATGCTTCGTTTTATGTAATAACTACTATAAATATAATATGACAAGAATTAATTGCCATTCGTAGAAGTAGCGCTTTGCTCAAATGCAGGATGGCACACTCGGAATGACAACACAGGATTTTGTGGATTACCCAAGTTTGCGCACAACAAACTTCAACCAGAAAAATAATTAGCAATCATGCAATCGGAACAGCCCTTGATCGAAAAACAACCACACGAACAAAATTGAAATTAAACTTGCTACAATGTTTGCCATGTAATCGACGGGTATAATTTAGCATGCTATTATAGAGTAATATGTATGGATGGACTACACGTAATGCGCAATTAATTGCTAAAGACAGTTGATTGTTTTCGCAGAAGGGCTTACGGCCGAAGGCCTTGAAACATTGATCTTCTTCAGACTGCCAGTAGTGGTAGTTGTCATAAACTTATTACTTTGAATTTTGTCCTACTTTCATGCGTTCATGAATAAATTCGAAGAACAGTTTGACCCAACAGATGAATGTCAGCGAAACCCAATTACAAGAGTTGAAATTGCCTCCCTTACAATGAACTATAATTATGTAAAATTATTTGGACAGCTTTTGAATATTTTTTTGTGCATACGTGACAAACGAAAACAGGGTGTTAACGAGTTAGTACACTAGGGTTGTATAGTACGCGCCTCAGGTCCAATTTATCTAATTGTCCTTCTCAATTCCAGCGTAAGGATAAGCGACAGGGCAACCGATTCAAGCTGATGTTTCTTGTGTCATAGCTTGACAGTAATGAAGCCGGGATAACTTGAATGTTGCTATTGCAGCGAGAATGAAATGAATCGGAAAAGGGTTGATTAGACAGGAGTGACAGAAGAGGGATTGTAGCGAGCTCATATGGTATTTTCTGGTTGAAAATTTCCTGAAAACTTTGGGATAGGATCAATTTTTAGAGTTAGTACAATCACTCACGCGACGCTTTCTCTGGAAAGCTCCGAAACACATCCACTAAGGAGTTACATCTTCAACCAAATTACACTGGATATTAGACAGTTGTCGTTGTGTTTGGGAGGATACTTTTGCAAATTACTCTCTCAAAGACAACCGAGTTCAAACTCGAGTGTGGTTTCATTGTAACGCGCATAGAGATAAAGGAAAGGCTGGACAAGTAAAGGGAACATAAAGACAGATTAAAGTAGAGATAAAAAGAACGGATAAAGAATGAAAACATGACTTTCCCATTAGATTAATCGAAATCTTGGCCAGATTAGGGTATAGTGAAAACGAGTAACGAAGAAAGGGGTAATAATCAGCCACGGGGAAGGAGTACTCAACTGCATGAAGCAGTTGTAGAAATTACTTGAACTTGTCCATTTACCTATTGCACTCGCTGAAGAGAACAATAAGTTTTTTTTCCTTCTGTTTCTCAGTCCCTTTTGTCGGTTCTATTGGCAATGTGTGCACATACATATATGTGAGCAAGATGAAGGCTGAAAATTTGAAGAATGTTTTATTGTATTTGTTGTGTATGAAGAAATGTGCTTACTGAAATCGAAATGTAAACTTCAGAATGGGTAATAAATAAAGTTATTGCCAGTTTCCAACTAACAAGTTTCAAAAAATGTTCAGTCTCTTGAAAGTTTTTTCGGAAAAAAGAAATTGAAAAAGTACATTTGTAGTGCTTAGCTCAACGGCTATCTTTTATCTTGTCTGTTGAAAACAGAAACGTGAACATCAAATGAAATTCTTCAAAGCAAAGTCTGTGCCTTGAAACTAAGTTTCTCATCGTGGAGAAATAATTGACATACATAGGCTTTCAGTGAAAACTATAGCTAATTCAACTATTCAAATACATGATAGAATTGATGAAAATTATATTGGAAATTATGTCTGCCATTATGCCGGGAAAATTTTGTCAAAACTCTCCTTCTGTTCCCTTAAACTGCGTTTCTTAATTCGGTCTACAAGATTCACGCAATGTGCTCAAAGCACCAGATGCCTGTGTAGAAAGCTATATTGCAGGAAATGATCGTCCCAAAATGTGCTTTATGAGTCGCGTCGATCGCACGTTTGCAAATGAAGCAAAATTGGGAAAAGTGTATGGAGTAACACAGGAAGCGAAAAAGAAAGGGTTGGGGTGAACTATTGCAGTAGAAAGTTAGAACGGAAAACGCGTGAAGAAAAAACTCGAGAATAATGTGCTTTTATATAGTCCACTTGTTCATTCCTTCCGGAATCGGTTTTTTAGCTCTTTTAGCATATGCGTTATAACCCGATATTTACAATATTTGAATAGCATTTTTTTATATGCCTGCACTTTCCCTAGTATTTACTTTAGTGAGCACATTCTGTTTCTGTTTATACTTGACTTGCCTCATACTTGCTTTTCCTCACTGTCCAAATATCCTGAGGGAGCAATGCACACAAAAAGATGTCAGCTTGGCAGAGAAGGGATGAAAACCTAATAAAATGAATATTGAATGAAACAGGAGCAGAACGAGGGTTGAATTCGTAACTTAAATGAAAAAGGATTGTGTGTGTATTTACTCAATGAAAAGAAATTTTCGTCTTTCCTTCCTTCCAGCAAAGCAATGTCGTCAGCACACAATTCATGTCCCCGCACTTTTTCCAACTTTCTACGCGCTTTAGAGGACAACCGTATCAAAAAAAAATTCCAAAGTCTGTTTCTGCGACTACATGTATAGCATTCCTTACACGAGGCGTCAATCATTTGGGGACATTATAAGTCCTTATGTACGTTCTGTACCGAAATTCTTTAGGAATGAATGTGTGTGTTGTGTTATGCAACTCAAATGTGGCATAATATTAGATGACTGATGACGTCGACGGATGGACGACAAGAGAAAAGAGAAAGAACAGGAAAGCATTTTGATTTCGTTGAGTGATCTTCTAGCTTTTGTATCACACAGAGAAAACCCATGCATTGATCTAGCTTTCTGTGTTGAAACTTCATGATGCGTGGTAAATAGCACCGAAAAAGTAAGCAAAAACTATTCGACTGGTTTTTTTTGTCTTTGGATATGGATTCGACTCATTTTAGATGGAAAAAGTACAGATAAACGGACCATGACTCTTTCAACCCGGATGAAATGAGAGAAACAGAGGAATGTGTCATTTTACTTTTTTGTTCTTTGGTGAGGTTTTTTTGTGCGAGCACGGAACAGGATTGACATTACTTACGATTCAGAAGAAAATGACATATGAAACTTATCACCAATAAAAACATGAGAGAAGGGTTATTATGGCGTTTCTACTTCCTATCCGGTTATCTGAACTTTTTCTGGGGGGACAGAGCGTCTTTTGTGTAACTCAAGACAATACGAAAAGATTTTTTTTCCAATATAGTTGAATCTCTTTTGATGAACAACGAGTTTGATGTAATTTTACTTTTCTATCATATTGTCGTTTTTACTCCTTTTTTTATTTATTGGTATGCGTGTTTTATTTTTTTCATTGTGAAATGGAAATGTCTTGGGAGTGAGCTTCATGAAAGCATGTGTTTACGAGTCACTGCATCTTTATGAACGTATGACATATGTAGCACGTACCTTGTTTTTGCGAAAGGGCGGAAGTATTATTTCTGGTACGGATTTTCGCTAAATATATGGCACTAGACTAAAGACACATTTTTAAAACCGGACTTTATTTAGCTCCTTTGCTGATGCTGACGATAGTTGTCGAGGCAAAAAAAGCTTCCTGTTCCAATTATGAATCCTCATTGCGTGGTTTAAGACAGGATCGTATATGTTGTTAAGTATTCTTAAAAGATAGATGCTGATAAAATTTGAAGTTATTCTTCAAATGATTTGCATTTTGAAACATAATATTATGCATAATCATGATAAATTCAGACACTATTGGTCGCCTAAAGTTAATTGTTTAACGCGTCTTATCAGCGTGCATGCAGCTTCGGGTACAATGGAACTCAGAGAAATCAATATCATTTGCTGGCCTACTGACCAGTGGCAATTAAAATACTGACGAAAAAAATCAAGTTCCAGCGTGTTGCAATGGTTGAAATAACAAATTATATGGAGATCATTCGTTTGCTTGTACATTTGATTAGATGTGATATTCACATGTGAGAAATATGCACCAAATATCCTCAATACCTACCTACCAATACAATAACCCCATATGCATAGTTACATATTCTCTCGCATTGTGGTTAGTCTTCTGGGAAATGGGTCACAAAAATGAACGAAGATACAGTTGACAGTTTTAGTCCTATCAACGTATCTCCCTCCAAACTTTGTTAAATGTTCGCTGGCACATCGAGGTTGTTTCCTCACATATTTATTTAACAGTGCGTTATAAACACTTGCGTTTGGGTATGTACATTTAGGTATATTCTATTATGCCTTTACAATAATTATTTAGCATGCCATCACACAACTTCAACTGATATCATTTAGAAAAGACTTCAAAGGGCGAATCTCAGTGTCACTCACACACATAAAATAACTATCCTGCAGGGTTTCATACTACCGTTTGTTTGATATTCTTCATTCTTTGTGGCCATGTTATCGACAATCACACCTAAACCCTCTTGCAAGGAACACCGAGTGCACTCGTATTTCGCATTTTGCATGAATTGCCTACTTTAAACAAAAAATCCCAATTTATTATACTGTCTCGCCATTTGAACACACTTTTTTCAATGAAATTGAAGCTCATACTAAGATAATCATTTTCTTCATGTCATTCTTCCTCCTATAATGCTTCCTTTGTTGAACAATCCAATGTCCATCTTCACATCATAAATCCCACGGCCACTAAAGCATGCCGCGTAGCTTCCAATGCAACTAAAACACACAAGTTTGGAGCAATACTCCAAGAGCAATCACTAGTAATCTCGAAGCATTCATTGCAGTATGCAAACTTGCGATATGTTAATAAGCCGTGGCTTTTTTCAATTAAACAACTCATTGATATTTCACTATTTGAAGACGTACCTCCAAAATAAACATTATACTGATATCGAAATGAGTGCCATTATGATCACCGTTTCATAGTATCAAATTGCAACAATTATCACGAAGTCTGTGATGTAATAAGAGTCATTGCGTAGTAGTTACTCTTTTGGTGTAGTTCAAGTGCAAAATTTGTTCCTTTCATGAAATAATAATAAGTGTCCGTGTTTTTTATTTCGCCCATTTAATAAATCTATTTGTAAATGGTAAGCTCAGTAACCTCCATATTAATACCGGCCGCACTGAAGGCTCTTCTTTGTGAAAATAATGTATTGAAAAAGATAATTTCTGCAAGATTATTGCATTCATTTTCAAGAGTATAGTTCATGTAAAAACTGTCCTGTGATTTTGAAGGAAAAGGGAAGAAAATATGTACAGGCGTTTTTAACAAAGAAGAAGGTCATGTAGAAGTAAATGCCTGATGAATGAACGTTTCGCGTGTCAAGCAAAACTCAAAACGAAAAGTTCGATAAACATTTGGTTGGTTTTATGACTAGAATAAAAAAAGAACTGAAGCTACAGTTTAGTAGCCTTCTTGTTGGAAGTTTGTTTGTTAGTATTATCCACATGAGGATGCCGCAAACTGCGTAATCGGTAAATTGTCTGAAGGCACGACTGTTTTCAATTGAATTCAAGGATGAAATTGGTAGCGAATGTAGCCTCTCCTTCGTTTGTATTGTGACAGAAAAGAAGCGTTTTAATATGGGATTAGATAGACCACGGATTGTGCAAGTGACCAAAAAAAGTTAGTTGATTTCAATGTACGTTTAGGTAATGCACGTTCTACAAGGGAAGTAAGGATTGATTGGAGTGAGATTTTCATTGACGCCTTTATTTCAATCAAAACGCAACAAAACAATCATACAGAATATGGAGTAGTTTCAAAGCTAATAAAAAAGCGTTAATTTATTAACTAGTTTTTGGAAGGAATAGGTTCAGTTTCCTTTCGGAATTGGTCCATACCACGTGGGATTTCATATTGCTGGCTTTTCATAGACATTTTTGTGACAAAGATTGTGCGTTCTTGGGAAAAGGTTGAAATTGTCATAAAATGTGTACAACTGTTTTCTACAAACAAACAAAAAAACGAATGTTTTTCTTTTTCTAATTATAGATGCGGATTTTAATATGGGTAGTAGTAACATTGTCAGCGTGGACTACATTAACCGTCGCCCAACGGCTTGCTCCCTTTTCCGCGCAAACTAATCTTGGCCAGTACAACTCTCCCTGTTTGGCATCTACGCAGTGTGACCAGAAGCAGGGTTTGTACTGCGTTCCACCGAACAACGGACCTGGAAGTCAACCTCGCTGTCGGTGTCCTACGAATACAACCATTTTTGACGAAACTCGACTTCGCTGCGTTGGGAGAATCGGGGAGAATTGTGCTTACCACGCGAATACCACATATTGTCCGATAAATGCCCACTGCAGTCATCAAGATCCTCGAAATCCTACACTGTACTTTTATGAGTCAAAGTGCTTTTGCGATCCAAATTACATTCCAAATGACAGGGGGACGTGCACCCCTGCCGCAAAGTTTAATGAGATTTGTAATCACTTGGATAAGCGATGTGATAGTCTCGCGGGGCTCAAGTGCGACCCGGAAACGAGTACGTGCATTTGTGAATTCGATACTGACCAGTTCTATCAGAAAGAAAAGGGGAAGTGTGTGTCGTTCATTAATAAAAAGTGTTCGACTTACTACGGGTGTGTCGAGAATGCTCGGTGTGATGGGCTAGCACCAGCTAAATCACGTACATTTGTTGGACCATCTCAGCCAAGAAGGCCAGCGAGTAGTGACAGTGCCGTGATTCTTCCACCGGGGCAACGACAATTAAATACACTGGACGGGAGGCAGATTGGGAAATGTGTTTGTAAGCTATTAAAGTGGATGCCTACGTGTGCGTTTTACACGAAAATATACTACTAGCTTTTGTTTCAATTATAACATTTCCAGGCGAGTATGGATTTTCAGCTGCAAATAATGGACGTTGTATGGCCAGCTATAGGTCCGTGTGCTCATCGTTATCACCGTGTAATCCATTAGACAATTTACAATGCCAAGACGGAAGGTATGAGATTTCCCATTGATTTTCGATGTAAATTACAGAATCAGTCAATCAGTTTAATCTTTTCGCATTGATTCCTATAAAATATGTTTTTTTGTTGCAGTTGCAATTGCAAAAATCCTTTGCATATGTATTGGGACTATAAACATCACAAATGCCGTGTTCTTGTGAATGGTAAATGCACAGGGAAACCTCCTGGCAATACTCAAGAGTGCGTGGACAATGCGGAATGCGTTAATGGGCTTTGCCTTTGTAAGGCAGGCTTTTCAAAAACGCCACATAGGAAGTGCATGAGGAGTTACCGGGAGCCTTGTGAGAATGAAACGTGCAACTTGTACGCAGGTCTCACCTGCAAATCTCAACAACAGCAATGTGGATGCATGGACGATTCGCTGTTGTATAATGAGAAGCTGCAAGCCTGTGTGAGTAGACAAGATATGCCGTGTGGGAAAATTGGACAAGCTAGTGATTACGGCAAGGAGCCATACTATGTGAACTGTGAGCCACCAGCGCAATGCAAACAAGAGGTGGATGGCGATCTCAGCACGTCTTTTTGCAGGGTTTAATAAAAAAAGATTGAAATGAATAGCATGAATGACATATCTGTCAAGACAAAAGCAACTAAAGTTATGTATGTTACGGTATTGAGGATTTTTAGGCGTAGGATGCTATGCAATTGTTGTTCAAATGATAAAATGCATGCGAATACTTTTTATCTATAGATGGGGTCAAGTACTTGTCACAGGCGAATATTAACAGTGATTTTTACTCATGATAACAAACTGTAAATTACGTTCGAATTCTTCAAGTCGTCTCCCACACAGTGGGTGGAAATAAATAGTTGTAACAGGACTGCTAATTAGTCTATTAAACAAAACGATAACAATTAGGTTGTTAAGTTTCAATTGTTGTATGAAATATTTAATCATGTCTTCGCAGTTATGGCGGCCGTGGATAGTCAAACGTGTAATTGATACTGTTCTGTTACTTTTCTAATGGATGATATGTTTTGCCTAGATTTATCGCGTTGTCGGGTGCTTTGAACTCTTATTCTTCCTTCCATGGATGATTATCTTCTAGAGAAAAATCATGTCGAAAATAGTTTTTGCGGTTTTATGCATGAATATTTCATATAAAAACTGTTCGCGTGTAAATTACCCGACAAAATCTTCTCTTCCATTTCCGAGTTTAGTTATACGCATAAGATATTACGCAAACTTCAATTTCTCCAAGAGCACTTTGGTCTCACCATCTCTTCTGTTTTTGTAACCTAGAATTAGTGGTTTCCGTATATGAATTTCTCACCTGTCCATTGCACCACCAGCAGTACATTACCAGCAATCTTCTCCGAGAAATGACGTATTTTCCTGTTACACAAGTCAACTCTGAATAAATATTTATTTTGTTGCAAAACTCCTAAACCACATAGATATCACCGCCTATCAAAGATGGAAAAGGTTAGACAGAAAATGGTTTGCATCCGAAAAGCCCACAAACCAGGAGCAGGCGAAAGTATAAAGTTAGTTCATTGAATATTGAGTCCTTGAAAGTTTGAGTAGCAAGACGCCCCATTGATAATTAAAGCATTACAGAATGGCAGTGCTCCTGGTAGTAGCTGGTCTTCTAGTAAGTTCTCTAGTTCTTTTGCAATGTCCAGCAGCAACTTCATTCCAAAGAAATCACGGAGAGTTATGCGACTGGCGAAGTCATGTAGAAAGTTGTGATGAGACAAGAGGATTGGCTTGTTCGTACAAAACCCATAGATGTAATTGTTGGGACGTGCGAACAATTTACTCACTGGAAAAAGGCAGATGCGTTGGAAAATCGTCAGAGCCTTGTCACACTTTCGGAGGTGAACGGTTGTGTACTGAAAACGCATACTGTTTAGAAGACGAGAGTCTCAGTCCTATTCCAATATGTCTTTGCTTAAAAGGATACTTCAAGGGAAGCAATGGAAGTTGCATTAGACGATCAAAGTACGGCGAGCTCTGTGATCATTCAAGCAAATATCCGGCTTCACCAGCTGCAACCAATAGCGCTTCCAATTCCGTCTCTGGTCACTCTCCAAATTCCAACTGTGAGCCAGAGAGCGGACTACATTGCGTTAATTATAAATGCCAATGTGAACCAAATCAGATTTACGACGGAAAACGAGAGCTCTGCATATCTCTTGCTGGTATGCAATGTTCCAAAAGCCTCGACAACTGCGTTCAGAACGCACAATGTTCTGAGAAAATCTGGTCTTTTGACCATGCCACTGGAGAAACCAAAATGGTCGGACACCGATGCGCTTGTAGACAAGGGTTAAAGGTCACCGAAGACGGGTTTTGCGTAGTGGAATACGGAGGGAAATGTGCTACTAGCTCAGAATGCTACTTTGGCGAAGGTCTTAGCTGTATTAATGAAAAATGTCAGTGTCATCCTCTCAGTCAAGTTTATGACAGGCGACGTCGGCAGTGTTTGAATCTAGTTGGAACGAAATGTCAAGCCCAAAGTCAAACTAGTCATTCTCAACTTCATCAGTATCATTCCGCGAAACAGCAGGAGGAATTCGTTGATAAAGCTAGGATGGATTTTATAAGCAAGCCGCAGGGGCAACCAACGCCATCATCGAATGTATCATCCAGCCCGTCACCTATAACAAAACCGACTGCTTATCCAACATCAAGTGTGGCTACCACATCAACCCCATTTCATATTAAACCAAGGAATGTGTCAAGTCGAAACTTTTATTTTATCGAAACCAACTTCAAAAACGGAGGCGATCCTAACACTGCTTCCCGTCACCTGCATACACCTCATACCAACTTTCCTTCTCATTCTATTTCGCCTCGTCATTACCGGAAAAATTTTAATGATGACTCTGACCATCTCGTTGAAGCACAGAAGTTTGCCGACTTCTTCTTCGGGTGCTGCCGTAGGACGAGTTATACAACAATGTGTTGACCAAGCTGAGTGTATACCATCATCTGCATCTCTTAACGAATCCGTTTGCATATGCAAAAACGGAACCAGTGAAACCATCATGGGAACATGTATGCTCGACCACGGACAGCCTTGTGGTCACCAAAGTGGTAGCAATGGACCCTCAACTTCATTAGACTCTGGGCCTCTGGAATGCAATGTGTTTGATGGTTTGGTTTGTCATAGTGACACTGGGACCTGTCAGTGTGCCGACCCCATGCTTATCTATGATACTCAAACCCGCTCATGTCTCAGCACAGTAGGAAGTCCCTGTGGAAGAATGAGATTGAACCCAAACTTGCTCACCAGCTCATACTTTCCTCATATTGAGAAAGGAACTGAGCGTAAAAATAATCAACAAGATGCCTCCTCATCTCCGTCTCCGTTTTATCAAAACCATTCAGCCGAACAGTTTGTGAATATCAAGTGTGTGGCGAATGCGACATGTGAAGATAAATCTGTAAACGGCCAGTTAAAGCAAGTTTGTCTTCCACGAAGCAGATTTTCTCAGATAGGGATATACTCAAAGAGTACCTAAGTTCGCTTCGTGAAATATAGAGAAAAAAGATCGTAAAAAACTGTCATCAAAAATACGAGATTTGTCTGTTTTTTATCGGTTTTGTTATTATTTTATCATCTTTATAGGTTTACTTTGTGTATGAAGAAAACTGTGTGATAATCTCAAGAGGATATAAATCCAGGAAATATACGACAGGTTCTTGACTTCATGTAAAACCTAAGTATGCCACTTTTCAACAAGCTATTTTTTGAAAAAAATAAAGATATCAAACTTGTACTGCTTTTATGGTTCATGGACTGGAAACTTTTTTTATTTAGACGGCAATCTTTTAACTAGTAACTGGACAGAATGAAAACCAACCGACACTTCAAGAAATGTCATTACCATTGGTGTACAGACAGAGAAAGATCGTAAATGAATAATTGGTTTGGTCTGGAAATGTTTTTTTTTTATTGGCAGAAACACGGAATGAAGTTAATCATAATGTTCACAGCTAAAGAAATCTGCTTTTCATCTGTCACAAAACATACCACATGAAAACCGCATCAAAGCAAAAGTAACTACTTCTGCGTTGACATAACTATATACTCTTTTCGCTTTCTACGCTAAAGTAATCACACCGGGAATCTACATCTAGTGTGCTTCCACTTTAGCTGTCATAATCGCTTCGTTGGAAATATTTTTCAAAAAAAGCCGATTACCTTTATACGGGGAAGTAGTTTAACATATGACAAGTTTTCCTGAGGAAGGTCGACTGAGAAACTGTCATCTGTCATAAAAAAAATGGTACGTGGACAGTCCATTTCGCCAACTTTCTCTGATCTTTTCTTGAAGCTCTTTTTCGTTTTTTTTTTGTAGGGGCGACGAAGCAATTTATCGGTTCTACTGCGATACAAAATTTTCTCAGTGTGCTTTCTCTGTCTCGGATTGTTTATCGACTCATCATCAAGCCAAGCTTTGAAAGCATACGGGGAAGCCTGTGATGCAGATTGTGACGAGCGACAACTATTAACTTGCTCTAGGAATAGCTCTGTCTGCGAGTGTATGCGACCAACCTCCATGATTTACGATATAGATGCCGGAAAATGCGTGGGGATTCCAGGTTTACCCTGTGTCCGATATTCAAACGACTTTCTGTGCGTACCTCATGCCCATTGTAACCGAACATCACAAATATGCAACTGTGACAAAGGTTACTTCCAAACTGAAAACGGAACTTGCTCAGTGATGGCCAAGTTTGGAGATGTGTGCTCGTCAAAACGACCCTGTGATAGGAACTCTGGGATGGCATGTGTGGAAAAAACAGCAGGGTCTTCCGGAACTGGCCGCTCACGTAGAACGTGTCAATGCATGTATCCAAAATGACCAAGTCTATGACTCCACATCAGACACTTGCATCTCCTTCGCGGGAGGAAATTGCTCGTTCAACTGGCCGTGCGTTCGAAATGCTCACTGCTCCGAGGATATTTACGAACTGAGACACGGTGAAAATCTACACGGGAAACACTACAGCTATAATGTGACAGTGGGGCGGAAATGTGCTTGTGTAGAAGGAACTACAATGTCTAAGAACCGACAATGCTTGCGTTCCTATCAGCAGCCCTGCGATCTTGAATCTGACATGGGAAATGGGGGCTGTAACTCTGAAGAAAATTTAAAATGTTTTGACTCATCCATCTGCTTATGCAGTAATCCTCTGAGTCAGATTTATGACATTGCCCAACGTAAATGTGTGTATCTCGTGGGGGCGCGATGTAGAACGAAGGAGGAAACAAGTGGAGGGAACGATGCTGACACTAGTGCTGATGCGGCAAACGTCTGCTCTCCCAACGCGGAATGTAATATTGCTTCAGGACTGTGCGAGTGTAAACCAGGCTATTCATCCTCCCCTTTCTTAACTTGCTTGAAGGATTTTGGAACGGAATGTGGAAGCCCGAGTAATGGTGATAATGGGAATAGCAGTGGAACATGCAATTTTTATAGAGGGCTGAGCTGCCACCAAACTAGTGGAACTTGTGGTTGCATTGATGATGACACTTTAAAGTATGACGCTAATACGAAAACTTGTTTAAGTGTGGTGGAAGGGGGGCCTTGTGGAACTTTTGAGCACAGCGACACTGGATTTGCAGGAGCGGGCGGGGAGAAAGTCTCGACTTCGAGCTTTGAGTCAGCCACAATCACGGGTGGCAGTAATACTGGTAATGGAAATCATCAGCATCATCATCACTACCATCCACATCACAATAATCATAACAGTACCAGTTCCTCATCCCAACTAATACCACCGATGCTTGTCACTGCAACGAAAATGAAGGGGAAACTTTTTCGGACGGTGAACAGGATTCACGTTAAATGTGCGACTGAGCTGGAGTGCGTAAATGAATTTGGAGAGATAATGAGAAGTGGAGAGAACTCTGTACGTAGTGAAGGAAGTTTCTATCGGGGCTTTTGTCGTAGAAAACATTAGTCTCAAGTTGGATTAATTACGAATAATTCTGTCATGCGATATAAACATGCTTATCTGGAAGCTTATGATTCTATATTTCTTGTTTCTATTTGCTGCACATTCATGAATCAAGCAATTATCAAATAAAAATACCAAGTATTTGCACAAATTATACATATACATTCTCATGAGTATTCCACTGTACAAAATTACTGAAGACCTACGGCAACCTTTTCGCTCTTACATTAATCATCCTTCTTGTGTAATTGGACCATCCACCAACGATGTATAACAACACACGCAAGAAGCAACAGTAAAATATTTTAAAACCTTCGTAGTGTTTGATATTTGGGACCCGGTTAATGCCCTTGCTATTTAACAATGGTCAGCTGAATGACAATTTCCCTTGTTTAAAAGTTCTACAAACTGTAAAACCTCACAGTTCTTTTCACTATGGGCTGTTTACTAGTTGGATTCAACTTGGTCCGTCTTAAGTTAAAGCTACATGGATTTTTACAACATTGCCATATTATTTGCCAAAATTAGCACCGTAGGTAATGACGCATTATGCCACAAATGGAACAATAGCCGTTTGCATGAAAACAATATAAAAACCAGTTTGAATTTACTTTCGAAGCGTGACTACAGCATATTAACTACATCACACTCCTTTTTGAGCGTTAACAATGGTTGAACCTCTGCTCATCTTTTGCTTTTGAGTCCCGTTACGCTTACATGAATTTAGGAGTCTCAAGAGCTAAGCGTCTTAAGAACTGCGTGTGCCGAAGATCAAGTCTTAAGCTGCTTTCACACTATGATTTCTTAGTCTTCACATCTCAATAAGATGACTCAATATTTGCAGAGTGAGGTATACAGGATTTGAAATACTGAAAATAATATTATGACGCATACTAGGTACTAACCACCAGCTATAAACCTTTGAATCTCTCCATCTGTGTATTCACTCTAGCTGTAGAGTTTAGTAAGCCAGTTGCACAGAAAGTTTGTGAATATTACCTAAGGAAAAATGAAAATAGACAATTATTTCGTGATCCTCACTGCTGTGCCGTTTGTTTTCGGTGGGGTAGGCAAAGGTCATCGACAATACAATGAACAATGTGTTCTTTACGACGCTGGATCCGCTTGTGACAGTTCGCAAGGTCTGATTTGTCTCGATTCGGGACTTAAAGGATATCGTTGCACGTGTCCATCAAATAAACTCCACGCTCAGGTTTTCGACACGAGAAGAAACGCCTGTGTGGGGAAAGTTTTGAACGCTTGTGTTCCAGGAAATTCCAAAAGCTCTGCGCAGTTGAACGAGACGTTATGTGTGGACAACGCAGAGTGTAACACCGAGGCGTATGGAATCCCAGTTTGCCTGTGTAAACCTGGTTATACTGAACGAGACGATGGAAGCTGTGCACCATCATTAAAACATGGTGACGCGTGTATCAGTGAGACTGACAAAGAAAACGACACGACTTCCACCGGCACCGTTGGTGAATGCGATGAAAAGCATGGGCAGAAATGCATAGGAGGAAAATGTCAGTGCCGTTATCCTACAGAACAATACTATGACGAAGATAATGGTAAATGTGTATCATATGCAAGTGGACGATGTTCAGGAGAAGGTCATATATATTCATGTGTTCCCAACGCTCGGTGTCCAGCTACTCCTATTCGTTTGGGAGGTACTGGTAATCTTCCCGGTTTACCTGAATTGCCTCCTTTCCTTTCGGCATTTGCGGGAGCTGCATCCGATGCAGCCCAAATTTTCGTTATGCCTTTGGGAGCACAAAGAGTTCCACCACCACCATCATCCCCATTTCATCATCCCTTGCATTATCGACCCCCTCATCATCACAATCATCACGCTCTCGGAAGAGATGAGCCCATGGTCGACTATGATACGAGATTTGATGATAGGTACGATATGGGTCGTTCTATTTACTTCGGTGGCTTGAAAAATGGTAACAAAAGAGATGGGGATCCATTTGCTGAAGATAGCACAACCCAGGTGCCAATGCCTTCCTGGGTTTACCAAAACTGCTGCCGGCTACTGCATGAAAGGTCAAGGAAACAAGTGTACTCCACAGGATAAAGATACCAATAGTACCGAGAAACGATCTGAAGAACTTTGCAACACAGATCAGTTCCTGGAATGTATGGATTCAAATGATGGCAGCTTCACGTGCCAATGCAGAAATCAAATGAATGAACGATACGATACTGAGCTCAAGGAATGCGTCGCAATGGTTGGCAGACGATGCCGCCCTACTGGAAACCATCCAAAGTGCGAAAAGGGCTCTGAATGCATCGACGGAGTATGCACATGTTCCAACGGAACTAGCATGACTCCAATGGAGACATGCGCTAAAGATTACGGTGAAAAATGTGATGCAGGACAATGCAATATTTGGAAAGGCCTTACCTGCCACGGTAATTCAAAGACTTGTCAATGTGTCGATTCATATCTAATGTACGATAAGAAGAAAGGATCATGTGTTGCATCCAGAGGAATGATGTGTGGTCCTATGAAAACTACATTCTGTACCTTCCACGTGGGGAAATATAATGGAGCCAGCCTATGTGGAATGTGAAGAGGCTTTCGAATGTAAGACAAGGGAGGTGGGCGGAAAAAAGATGACGAGTATTTGCATGTGATAATGATCTTATAAGTATCTGAGTAAAAAAGAAAAAGCAATCTTTCGTTGTTTGTTACTGTTATATTAATAATATGATTTTTATGAGTGTTAATAAATATCGAAATATACCTTCACAAAGATAACAAGGAAGTTATTACAAAAGTAAATAGTTTCTTCCTCTGCTATTCATTAACTGCACTACAATCATTGCGATTACGTCTATTTTGTGTAAACAGGATTTTCAATTCTAAAGAATGCGTAACAATTTAAAGGATCAAGAAAAACGAACGTATAAAGTAGCATTACATTGACGTTCATCATACTTGCATTTTTAAGCTAATTCATTCCGTTTACATTTCATCTTCATCCATTGAACTGTGACTCTATATAGTAACCGCAATGAAAATGAGAATACTTCGGATTGAGTAGGGATGAAACGTTATTTTTGAAATATTTTAAAGGATTACCGAACTCAGAAGGACGAACTGCACTCGTAATTTTGAAAGCACATATTTGAAAATATGTAGTTGTATGGCCAATACTACTTTGGCATCAAAGGCAAATGGCGAGCGTGCACATAATTGCATCTATTCAGTCCGCAATTGTTCGCTATATTTCAATTTTAATGGTCAATCATTGATTTCAAGACGAAGAAGTTCTGTATCCACGTATTTTTGAAGCATCGCACATACCTACTCATATTTACGCTTACGATTAGAAGACTGTATCTTTGAAAAAAATTAGAAAAATGTAAAAGGTTTGATCTTTTCTCACGGCTTGTAAAATTTCACTATGATTTCAATGAATGTGAATTTTATCTTATGGTCTTTTATAAGATGATCTGCTACAATAATAACCTTATTCATTAAAATCATTGGGTAACTTGAGGTCTCATTCTGTCACAATATTTGCTATCATCTTCTTGAGGCTCAATCATGTCACACATAGGGTGAATCGACTGTTGTGTTATTATTATCAATCATAAATGTAGAGCTGCCAATGTCTGCAACGCTAGGATTCTCGTTTCCGTTTCCTCAATTTTCGACCACGTTGATAACAAAAGAGTTCATCCACGAAATGCATAAAATATGCACAATTTTGTATGAAAACAAGTTTGAATCTATAATGTAGTATGACACAAAATTATGTAGATTAATGTGCTTGTGAGGGCCTTTTGGCACCAGGACCGTTGACAATTTTGCTCCATTTATAATAAAGTCGCAAACGAAAAATAGTCCTGCAACCTATTCACGGTATGTATGTAGTTGTCAGATAATGCAAAAATCGATTAATTGACCATTTACAATGTTGCCGTTGTTGATCGTCCAAAAGGCAGTAGTCGCCTGTTGATGCACTACATTATTACCAGTACTCGTGCGCATCATATGTATATTTCTATTCATAACTAATGCATGTTGACGGAAACTGCCAGACCCTTACACAATTGCAACTACATCATATTTTTGCTTGCTGCAAATCAAATCGAAATGATCTGTTCTACTTGGTCTTCATAGTGAATTTGTCTCTAGAAAGTGAGAGTGGTTGTGCAGAAAAACTTGTGTACTAAGTTGCAGAGATATGTGCATCGGTTTGATTTTTTGCAACTTGCGACTATAGAACATAATTTCATGTAAAACTCAAACCACGTTTGAAACTAGATTAGGAATGATGGTAAGTAAGAAGGTTTAGTATATAAGCATTAGTTTGGGATATAATGTACAATAGTAAAGAATGGATTTCTTCAGGGTCCACAACTGGGAGTATGCCTATGGATTTTCTCGTCGGTTTTGGTTACAACGTTTGCATACAAGTCTCACGGGGAAGTTTGTGTTAAGCGGAAAGATTGCGATGCCTCCAGTGGACTAACGTGCGTGAAAAATGTTTGTCAATGTGGAAGGCCTGAATCGACAGTATATTCGGAATCATTGAAGGCTTGCTTGACAAGGATTGGTCGGAGATGTGACCAAAGTTCAATAAAAAACAGCACAGATTTGAGTGACGAGTTTCCAGAGTATGGAACAAGTTCTACTCAATCATCAGCGCCTCCTTTGGCTCTGACATGTATTGAAAATGCGGAGTGTCGAAAATTACGGGCTCGGCACTGGTGCCAATGCAAAGAGGGCTACACTCCAAACGCGGATGGAAGCGAATGCAGATCCATGTCAAAATATGGTACATCTTGGCAAATGTTGTAATATAAATGTCAGCAACTTGATTTTAATTTGGGTTTCAAAATAGGCGAGTTTTGTGATGAAGACGAGGATCAATGTGACAAAGCAGCAGGGACAGTGTGTGTAGATGGCAATTGTCAGTGTCCGTTTCCAGATCAGTACTTTGACCAACATGAAGGTGTCTGCAAAAGCTTTGCAGGAGGCAACTGCTCCATTCCGAATGTGAGCCCATGTGTTCCAAACGCTGAATGTACAAGTGCTCAAGTCCGCATGGGTTACATGACAGAAAAGGGAATTAAAAAAGTTCACCACAAATCCGTAACTCAATGTCTGTGTAAAGCTGGGTTTTCGCAAACATCAAATGGCTACTGCTTTGGCGCCTTTGAGGCCAATTGTAGTTCTAAACAGCCATGCAACTCTGAAGACTTTTTGGTGTGTGTAGATGGAAAGGTACTTTTTCTGTGCATAAGTATTTATTTGTTAACTTTATTGTACATTAAGTATGAGTTGTTTCAATTGCTTCTTTTCATATTAGTGCAAATGTCGGAACCCACTGCATGAACTTTTCAATGAAAGCACTGGCCAATGTGTGTCTCTTGTTGGGACCACATGTATCCCTGGCAGAGGACCACAGTGTGTGGAAAATGCTGAGTGTGTTGATAGTCACTGCCAATGTGCCACCGGATACACAGCAACACCAGCGAGAACTTGTAAATTGGGTTACAAGGAGGCTTGCCTTCCAAATCAGTGCAACGGTTACAAGTAAGTTAAACAAAGTTAATTATTTTTAGAGATGAGAACAACTAAATTGGAACACATTTTTTATTACCCTTTCTACCCATTAAGCGGACTCGCTTGTGTGAAAGGGAGATGCGACTGTTTTGATTCATACTTACTCTATGATGTCAGCACAAAAGCGTGTGTGGCATTGTCAAGCTCATCGGATGACTAGCGGCTACAAAAAATGTAACTGACACTTCCTAAATGAGTCGAATTGGATCCTCTTCAAACTTTAAAATTACTTGCGGTATTCCTCCGATTGCTATTGCCTATATGGTCAAAAATGGGTTTGCAACTTTCAAGGCTCACTGCAAAAGTAATGGTAAAAAGCTCTTATTATAGAATGAAAATAAAACGCGAACCATAATAACTGATGCATCGCCAGTTGTAAATAGAATTTTTAGATTGTTTCGATGATAATAATGATGATAGTGATAGGAGATTTCGATTATAAGCGATCGATACTCTACATCCTCCTGGTATGTGTCCTCTGTGTCGTAGTTGTTTCAGTATGTACCTTGTTTTTGAAACTATCAAATCTCAATGCATTTGTTGTGTTAATTTTGTATTTATTCTGAATAAACCAACCATTCTAAGTATATAATGAGCTTCTTCCATGTATTTGACTTCTTATGACATTGAATTTGTTATGCTATGTTAAAAATCTGAACTCCTTGCAATTAACTAAAAGAGCAATTACATTCGTCGAAATTTCCACTCGTGATTGTTAACTATAACGAATTTTAACATGCGCTAACATGCATGACCCCAACGAAGTCGTTGAACCCCTACAATTCATCAGTGTACAATGTATTAAATAAATGCATTCAAGTGAAAACTTGTCTCATCTTCAAATCTTTCCAACTTTAATTCTTATGCTGTTATACAGTCTCGGGCGATCATCTGCATTTACCCCTCTCAAGATTATTAGCCAGCTTGACAGCCCTGATTGCATTTGACAACTGACAAATGACTTTCCTAACTTGATGAATATTATTTCCACGATGACTTCTTTATTACTGGAATGGATAGATTTACTCGCATATTTACGTAATAAATGCACACCATCCATCGGACATATTTAACGTAAAGTGAAACTCCAAAATGAACATTAATCTATCCAAAGAGTAATTAAAAATGTCCTGTTTGATAGCGATGAGGTTGAATCTCTCTTCATGTCACCTTCGTCCTCACATTTTTTTAAGAAAGGAAAAAGTATTTTGATAACGTAAAGTGAAACTCCAAAATGAACATTAATCTATCTAAAGAGTAATTAAAAATGTCCTGTTTGATAGCGATGAGGTTGAATCTCTCTTCATGTCACCTTCGTCCTCACATTTTTTAAGAAAGGAAAAAGTATTTTGGGCTATATGTATTTCATTTTTCCAGCTCCACAGTAAACAATTTCAAGTCCCAATTTTCAGTAGAGCTCTTTGACATACATTGGCAACTTTACACGCAGATATGGCGGTGAGATATTTTTGCAAATTATATTTGGTAGCTTATAATATTCCATTGCAATAGGGTATTTTTGTTTGATTTCTTCTCAGGGCCACGATTGGAAATTCAGAACAGGGTCGTCCTTTTTACTGGTGTCTATTGTTATTTCTCAGTTCGTATTTTTAGTTGATTCTGTGTTAGTGGGGCAATACGATCAATATTGTAAGGACACCAGCGACTGTAGCAGCACTCAGGGACTAACGTGTCAAAACGAACGCTGCAAATGTGCTGCCGGAGGGGAAACAGTATTTTCCATTAGCAAAAATCGATGTGTTGGAGCCGCAGGTGAGCCGATCTTCATAACAATTTATTCATAAAGTTCCTTTTAAAAAGTTCTTACTAAAAATATCGCATTCCATGCCAGGTCGGGAATGTCTCCGAACGAGTAATGGAACTTCGCTTTGTGTCGACAACTCCATTTGCCGAGATTACAATTACATGTTTTTGTGCGTTTGTTCTGAGGGATTTTATCAAAGTCGGGATGGGAATTGTTATAGAATTGCGCAATTTGGGGAATCGTGTCGCGAAGAAGATTACTCTTGTGGAGATTCAATTACGACATCGGTCAGGTATATGATTTCAAGATATAATGTGAAAAAAGAAGCGATATGCTTTTTTAAAGAGCACTTTAAAAAGTACATTCTTTTGTTATAATTTTTTTTAGCTGCATTGAAAAAAGATGTTCATGTCTTTTGGGAGAAAACCAATATTACGATCCAAAAGAGGCTCGGTGTATTTCGTATGCTGGAAGTCAGTGCCTGTTTGATTACCCAAAGCCGTGCAGTGACAACTCATATTGTGGGGAAATCGCTGAGAATATCAATGGGGCTTCTTTTGTAGTTGGTCACAGATGCCTGTGCAAAGTCGGCTACAGTTACACTCGGAACCGAAAATGTCTAGCAAGATACGGAAGCCCTTGCAATAGTAATAACGCCTGCAACTATGATGACAATTTAGGATGCGTCAATGATATCTGTAACACAATACTTCTTGAAATGTCACAAAACTGAGATTTTTTTTGTGTATAATGGATAAAGTGAAGTTCACTTGAAAAATATTCACAGGTCAATGCAGAGATCCTTTATCCCAAATTTTAGATGAAAGGTCTGGACAATGTAGGCTTATGATTGGGTCAAGATGCAGCCCCAACACAGGGCCGAAATGTGTTCAAAATGCAGAATGTAAACAGTTTCATCGACCGACAAGGAATGCTAACAGCACATCTCCTCGACCCGCGTCATATCGATGTGACTGTGCAAACGGATTTAGCGCTACACCAACGGGCATATGTATGGTTGACTATAATCACAAATGCGAGCCTGGAACTTGCAATCATTTTAATGCCTTAACATGCGTCAATGGTACATGTGGTTGTATCGACTCTGGCTTGGGCTATGACCCCGCATTAAAACTTTGTGTGGCAATGATTGGACAACCATGCGGCCTAGTTAAAGTTTACGAACGTTCTGTTTCCGAACCGAGAGAAGTCGCTGTGAACTGTGAAGGCGCAGCTATTTGTTCAAAGAGTTCAGTGTATTCGGGAACAAGTGTGAACTCATCACTCTCCAGAAGAATTTGTAAAAGTTCACCTGGCCCAGCCAAGATTTGAGGGATTTCTTTTGGACACTTCCTAATTACATAGTTGTTAAAATTGCATTCAGAAAGGTCAGATCCCTAAGAATGTCTTATATAATAAACTTGTTTGTGTGCTCATCCAATTTACAGCCCAAGTGTTCAATAATTTCGGAAAAAATGAAAGAATTGGATTATCTTGTTTGTTTGGACTGTTTTCTTGCTACGCCCATTTGAACATTATATAAAACCCCACGTTTTCCTCCCTGCACTCATAAACACAGTCTACATATTTTCAATATTATCATGACTGACGAACGACAACTATCATTCATTCATTCTACCTACGCTCCATAAAACGCGACATTATATCACCTTTGAATATCGATAAATCCAAAATCATTTTTTCTACGGTGTTGTGTTTCCTATCGGCTATACAGCTACACCTTTTCCCAATTCCTTTTGCTTGCTCCACCAAAAGGGATGAAATGATAAGTCTTCTTTTGTGAAACCCGACCTTAAGATGATATACTTATTTAAAAACATACTAGTATGCGGAATAACACCGAGGTATCAGGTAACCCTCATGGCGTTTTCATCTACAAGATCGTCTTCGGGGTTTCTGGAATGATATAATTTGGTATGTAGGGTGGAAGGTAGAAGGTAATAGAATTATCTCTAAAGTATATCAGCAAGCTTCATAGTTTGAAGGAAACACTTTTTCATATCTTTTCACTGTAAACTGCGAAGCATATCGGGGAACAAAAGGCAGAAAATATTATGAATCTTTCTCTCAAAGGACTTTTGAAAGGTATATTAAGCCGGAGATGAGATTTACCGCTTCTGTAAATTGTACTTTAAACTGGATTACAATTTCTCTGTTTACAAAAAGAGAAGCAGAAAGCTTATGTATTTTGTTCATTCATAAGAAGAATTAGATCAAAAAGAAAAAAAAGTATTGCAGATAGTGAAGACGCACCAGGGAAAAAATATTAAAATGATATAGCTGGAAGAGAAGCCCAAATTTTGATCCTACTGATCCTAGTCTCGCCTAGACTTAATAAGTTTTTTTTTATCTTCTGGAGACTGCATAGGTATAACAATAAAGTAGGAAATGGTATTCTGAATACCAGATAGAAATGAACTTCTTTTCTGAAAATGGAGGATAAATTTAAGAAGGCAATATGATTAAATGGCAAAGAATTGGAATTATTTGTTAGAAATAGTGATATGTGAATATGTCCAGAGAATGGATGAACGAACATGAACTTTCTGCATCCTTGCTTTGGATTTTTTTATGTAAATTTAAAATCTCTGGAGAATATTGTTCAAGGTACAAGCACATGTGTACACCGAAAACATCTTATATTCTGCTTTCTCATGTGGATCAGAGGAAAACTTGTGTTGGATAGAAATCTCTCTATATTGTCAAATTTCATGGCTGAGTGAGGTACACAAAAAAAAATCTGTCGCTTGTAGGAATTTTATTGCGGATGGTGTCGGTTTAATCCTTTAGCTTGGGCATTACTGTTGCAATACGTTTACACAGGAAAAAACCAATACAGCTTATACAACAGTTGAGGGGAATAACGACGGAATTAACTGGTATTTTTGGGCTAGAAATAACATAGTACGAAGTTGAAATCGATGTGAGCTCGTGATAGTCTTCGTAAAAGAAAGACTCATTGCGAAAAAAAACTCGGAGCAATTAAAACATGCATGAATTTTCACTCCAAAATTTCATGGCTGAGTGAGGTACACAAAAAAAAATCTGTAGCTTGTAGGAATTTTATTGCGGATGGTGTCGGTTTAATCCTTTAGCTTGGGCATTACTGTTGCAATACGTTTATACAGGAAAAACCAATACAGCTTATACAACAGTTGAGAGGAATAACGACGGAAGTAACTGGTATTTTTGGGCTCGAAATAGCATAGTACGAAGTTGAAATCGATGGGAGCTCGTGATAGTCTTCGTAAAAGAAAGACTCATTGCGAAAAAAAACTCGGAGCAATTAAAACATGCATGAATTTTCACTCCTGTAAGCATGAATTTGTTGGTTGTTATAAAAATATGTACTCTTTTTTTAGCGAGGGGTAGTAAATTTGCAAAATATCTGCAAACATGAAATACGTCTAGTTATAGCTTTAAACGAACCAGAAGTTGATTTTGTAGTGAACTAGAGCGGAATGTGTAATCATCTCTGCTCCAGTAGAATTTACGCAGATCTGTGAGCATGTGAGTGTTTTATGGTGCAATGCAAACAAATTTTATTTGCAAAGCTAGCCATTATTGTGCAAATAACTCAAACATGCGTTGTAACTTACTCGCTGGTAAAATTCCGGGAGAAAGTATGACTCAAGATCGAAACGTAATGTTGTAGAAGCCCCGCCGCTCATCCGTGTATTAAAAGTATCTTTGAATATTTTTTGGCAAGCAGACATAGACCTACTATCTTTCCCTACCTAATGGGAAAAAATATAATGGAAAAAATGACAATTTAATTCTCAAATATAACTGCTGTGTATGTGTGAACAGATATAGTTTTAATGTGCTGGAAAACACTTTTTATGGCTTGATTAGACCGCTCAGGTTAGTTGGTATTCAATACTTATGTAGGATACTTTGCAGACAGGAATAGGAATGTTTTCTTCTATGCTTTACGTGCGTAACACGTATGCCGTATCGTTCACCTTAAAAGTCATGTCTAACGTCCTTTGCCTGCCCTTAAATATTTTCACGCATATTTTCATTGCGTTAATACTATTCTCCTATGGAAAATTCGTTTGTTTGAGCCCTGCCCAGCAATACCTTCCGTTTCTGCACTTTATTTTTTGGCAGTACGGCCACACTGACGTAGACTGAATGCAAAATGTTTTCCTATCTTATCTGCTAAGTTTTACCAATATCTAACCATCAGTGGAATTAGCATTTGAAGCGGCCTTGCATACATTAGAATAGCTTCCGATGTCGGTCTAGAAAATGTTGTAGCAAACAAGTTAGCTTGATTTCGTTCAAGACTTGGAGTTTAAAAAGCGAGAATAGATGCCTTTTCAAGAAGTGAAACAACTATGAGTTGTTGTAGTGGCACTGGAGACGACGTGCTTCAAATCAAATCGCTGACTTCTTGATACTGACATGAGAGGCAATGTGTGTGCACGGAAAGTGTATGTGTTTATCTCTGCGTAGCATTACGCATACATCATTGCCAATTTCAGGAATTCTGACTTTACGAATACGGACATGGGATGGGATTTAATTTTGAATTTATAAACACGAGCTATTTTATTACATACTATTTTTTTTCGTTTTGCATGCGTACAACCTTAGCGTTCCGCAACATTACACTTTCTTCTCACAGATCTCATATGAAGAACGTGTATCCCATCAAAATAGGTATCATCTCGTCTTCCACCAGGAAAAATTTGGCTTCACGGTAAACCTTTTCGCATCACTGACTCTATAAGCATTGGTAAGGATGATGTGGCATGGTCATGTCATCAAAACGATGACAATGCGAATCAGAGAAACGGAAGTTTGCGTTTCTACTCGTGAATATATATTCGTTTAATAGCATCAGAATCTAGACGAAATCAGGCATGTATAGACAGCAACTTTTGATCCATGTTAAAAAACTCCAAAATTTTATTTACGCATACACTTTTTTCCTTAAGTTCCATAAGAAACCGATTTATATTCTGATCCTCATACGGTACACTTCCTCATATATGCACATCTTTCATTTTTATTTCATTGAACGAGGCAATACAATTACGCACTATTGCATTTATTGCATTATAATAAAACGAGAGAATCGGAAGGAAAAAGTCAAAGGAAGCTAGATTGTTTACTTTACTGAAGGCAGAGGAAAGTCGTCGGAAAACAGTGAGTGATAAAACTCAACCCAATCAAAAAAGCGAGTACTTCAATGTCATCGCATGTTGATTTCTTTCCAAAGCGGAAAAATAGTTTCCCAAAACAGAAAGAAAGGAAAAGTGAACGATCGATCTGAGAAAAAACAAACTTGTTTCAAACAGCCTTACCTTTCTCTTTCATTGAAACGGATGTAACAGTAGCTGGAAGTTAAAAAAGAAAGCAACACTGCGAACAGACGTAGAGACGTAAAAAGTTCAATATTTGACGGATTTCTTTTCCTCTTGTTATTTCAGATGACTATGTCTCAGAGTTAAATATACATGTGTAAAAACAGAATGGAAATAGTTTGTCTCGGGTATTGGTCATATAAAATTACCCAGCCTGTCTGATGGTCGCTCCCGTTCGTTGACGTAACTCAGGCTGGGCTGGTTGGGTACATGGACAGGAAAAGGCTAAAATAACAATGCCGCAAGGAAAATAAACAGAACTTGGAAATGAACAACATTTCAATTTCGATGTTGCACGCAACTGAGGGCTCAACTCTGTCCTGGTATAAGTCATGAGCCTCCTTCTAGAAAACGTTCAAAATTATAATAGAATTGGGAATATGGATCAATTAGAATTTCTAATCTAAATAGCCAGGAAATATTGTTTTTGCATTGATGGATCTTCTGACATCAATACTTCAGATAGTTATAAGCTTACGTGAAATGAATGGTAAGTGTACCTTATGATGATTATTGATTATGAATGTCGACTTAAGATTTGCATTTCTCAACATTGTAATCCCATAAAAGGATCTTTAAGAAACAACGACGAATTCGCAGAGTCACGAAAGCTGGATCTCGCAGCGGTGTCGTAAAAAGGAGCCAAGGAGTCTAGCATTGTATTGCATGCGCATGCTGCAGGCAGTGCTGTCCCTTTTGTTTCAAATCACATTTAATGAATGCAGGCTTTTGGTTATTCAAATTAGAACATGGAGAATATTAGCAGTTGGAGCATGCGTCGATTTATAGCTATTAATTGTACTTAACTAGAATTTGCCTGCGTATTACCAACTGCAACTATAGACCGCATTGCTCCTGGGCAAACACATTTTCGGTGCTCACTTTCCCAAAAGTAATGGTAGAAAGCTAAGGCAGAGCCTTTTTGATAACGCAATATCTATATTATTTCTCATATGTGTCCAGAGGGCAGGCAGCAAAATGAATAGCGCAAGCAGGGCAAGTGAATGAACGCTTTTATTGTATTTTCCGGTTCAATAAAAATGAACACCAAAAGAGTCGAGATAAATACGTTGTAACTTTTTACATTCACGCACAAGAGAGAATAGGACTGCCGGAGTTAATACGACGTATGCAGATGTTAAGTAAATGTTATTGACAGGAACAACAAAATGCTGCTGGAGGCAATCCGTGGCTGAAATTGAAAACGGGCTAGAAACGGTGGTAATAACCTCCGATCATTGTAGTTGAATCTCGTTTCAATTTCCTTTGGAGTAAAATTCTATTAGCTAAAAACTGATCCTTTCAGTATAATAAAAAAAATTGTTTCGAACATTCACATTATTAGTTGTATTTGTTATGAAAGCATCTCTTTGTTATGATAAATTAGTTGTGTCAACAGGAGGTAGCATTTTACTCCAGTTTTACTACTCATCATGCAACTAAGTATTAGGCGATCGACACGTGTTTTATGAATACTATCTAATACTTTTATCAAAAACTTTTATCGGAGATTTTAAATCTTTTAATGAAACAATTAGACACATGCAAAATTGAGAAAGTGCTGGCCATTAGGAAATTGTGGTCCAAATCTCTTACCACCATCACAAGCTATAGGAGAGAGCTTAATACCTCATCTCACCGGTCTATTCACAATTGATTATTTGTTCGATTTTATTGTTCCAGGAAATCTTCTGACTATATGTACTTTCAACATTCCGTGGTACGCAAGGTGCTTACCACCTTGTGTGTCCTGATTCCCTTACAGGTGAGCAATAAAATCGCATATTAACTAATTTGGTTGTGGCCACAAGGATTATTATTCAATATTTTTCAAGGGATTCTCTTGTTTTGCTTTCGTGTAGTTGACTTTTATGTTAAATGTAGCGCAGGTGAACAATAGAGCATATAGGGATTCCGTTAAATCTTCTGCCGGACTGTCAACAATGAAAATGTGAAATAATGAGCGTAAAGTAGGTGGGACCGTATGTCGATCTTAATTCTATTCAAAATAATATTGTATTAAGTCATTAGTACACAGTAAATCAATGGAAATACCATCTTCCGCTGCTTTTCAGCATACCTAAGTACTGAAAATATTATCATGCGTGTTAGATATTCCCCTGAAAATTACAAGAACGAAAGTTAAAATTAGATGCTTTCGTACCCTCGCTCGTGTTAGTTGAACACATCTATAATATTTTGCCACCCGCATAGGTGTTATACCAAACTCCACGGAGATCTTGTCATGAAGCTATGAATCATGCATGCATATCCACATCCACGGAAGGTACATGTTCATCATTGTCTATTGTGCGAACATGTCATTGAAGGTACCTTAGATGAAAAGTCAAGAAAGCCTCCTGATAGGGTCCAACTCTTATGGCTATTTGTGAGAATCAAACACGGAAGTCAATCAAAACTTTGAGACTCTACAGAATCCTCTCTTTCTTGTACATTTTATAACATATCCACAAAAATCTATTTCGCTGTATACGAAGAAAAAAACATGTTCATTCATTCTAAAAAAATATGTTTCGATTCGCGTTTTCATCAGTAAATAAACTTTTTCTATAAAGAAGAACTGGAACTTGGAGTGTAACTGTTTTTTTCTTTTTGTAGTCCACTGTTGATATACTTCATTGATTTTCGCACAGGACTTTGACGAGGAAAACAAGTTGTATGCATTAAGTTCATACGAGCGTAAAGTTTCTGTCCAAATAGAACATGTGACTTATGAAATATATGAAAAGGTTTACGCGAAGTCTACAGGGAATGACGTAATGTCCTTATAGGATATACGCCACTGTGCTAAGCTGTTTCGACGCATAGATGCGTGACACAAGCTTTTATTCGTACATGCAATACAAAAATGAATAAACCGAAAATTTGACAAAAGAAACCTCGGTGGTGGAAGAGGGGCACATTATGGATGTGGTTACTTTAAGAAAGTCTCAGGAGAAGTTGAGACCACCGCTGTTGCCATTCTTTGTGTAAAACTGTGTGTACCAATGCCGCTCTTGATTGTAGTCATCTTCAACATCGTGTTTAGTTTCTCTCCTACATTAATGTCACTTCTCCACAATGCAATGCTCACACGTTGTTGCTACTTGCAGAACATGATTTTTTTGTTTGGACTATTTGGAAATGATTGCGAGTAGGTAATATTGACAAACGCGTTATTAGACATAGAATAGGTAAGATGTTATATTTGTGAAATTTCCGTAGTATACGAAAAACTCAAGTCGTTCCATGAGTGGGTCAAAAATAATCTTTGTTTGGCTATTTATAGAGAAGTCTACTGAGACTAGACGTTGACTGGTCACGACTAGGATGCATTATGACGATATAAAAATGGATGTCAAAGTAGGGGAATTCCTCAGAGAAAATCAGAGTACAACTTGTCATTTAAGTAGTTTTCGGTTTCATCAAGAATGTGGGGTAGGGAGAAGCGTGCTGTAAATTCAATTTGTGAAGAAATTTTACGAGTTGTCCATTAACGGATAAAATTGTTGTAAGGTATACGTCAAGAAAGAAGTAAAATCACATTTCCAACAAAATTGCTGTGTCGGCATACGTCAGATATAGATAGTATAAGCATCTCATGCGTATTCTCTGTGGAGAACCACAACAAGCCGGAATTTCTTTGTTTTCAAGCTTATCAGTTTATGTCCCTTGTTGATGACCACCAACCAAGTGAAGATTTGATTATGGATGAAGATATGTTATGATGATATACAATCAGAACACCGATGATACACAGCAACTACAAAGAGATAGTTATCTGATATGATGCAATATTTAGCTCAACGATGGTACTCGGACTCTATATAGATTTCTCGATGACTTTTCTTTTGGTTATCTCTCAAAAGCCGAAACATAAAAGTTTGAGTAATTTTAGGAATGTTTTAGTATCTGAATTGCATGATAATGTCCATGTGAATGCGACAAGTAGCTAGTCTCTGATTTCATATAACAAAATCTACTTTGAATTAAAATTGTACGCACATAATTCGTTCGCTGTGATATGTATGATTAAACGGTTGACATTGCTTTCTTATGTACTCTATAATTTGAATAATTTCGACTGATAACATAAAACTAAACTGTGTACACATTTCCCGAAAATTCACATTTAAATGTTAACTAACTTTATACTTCCAAGCAAACACATTTATCAACTTATTTTTTCAGGCAGCTGAAGAAATAAATGTATACTGTGGACTGTAGTATTGTTGAAATGACAATAGCTCTTCACTCTTCTTCACACCAATTCATTGTGGGGACATGTAATGAGAAAATTTTATTTACTCTGCGTTTCATCCGAATGATACGGAAAATATTTTTAATCACCCTGCAAGACCTCCATTCTATTGTTTGGCTGACACTACACACTCAGCAAGAAACTTCAGAGGAGCAGAAGCAACACCATTGCTTATTCCGTATCACTATCAAATTGTCTAATTGTAAGTTGATTATTGGACTCCTGCTGTTCAAAAGAGATTAACCTTATGCATGAAAGTGTAATGACTTTTTTATTACGTTTCCTCATAGTCATCCTCATTATTTACAAATGTTCACTACTTCCCAGTAATCCATCTCTTTCATCTCTCTCTCTCTCTCTCTCTTACGTAAGTAAACCAAACCAAGCATGTCCAGAGAGAAAGGCTATTCATAGAAAATTCACGNCATCTCTTTCATCTCTCTCTCTCTCTCTTACGTAAGTAAACCAAACCAAGCATGTCCAGAGAGAAAGGCTATTCATAGAAAATTCACGTCTAACAGAAAGAGAGCTGGGCGTTTTTATATCGTTTCTTCACATCACAAACCATTCAAAACGGTTATTGTTAGGCTCTCCATGTTGCTTTATTTTTCAGACATTAAACTGTAAACTAAAATGCTTTCCTGCAAAATGCTTACAGCACCTATAAGTAACTCCACGTGAAACCTTTCCGTTTTTGCTTAAAATTTACTGTTGTTAGTTGTTCTTCCTGTAGATGCATAAAGCAAAGCACGAACCAGTTTGGAAAACGTTATAAAAACCGTTTTTGTTGTGTCATACGCCTGAAAAGAAGGAGGGTCATACTTAAAACTCAAACAATTCAATCTGTTTCAGTTAATCGGTATCATTAGTATCGAACCAGCGGGGGCTTAATGAGGAATGCATGCTTCAAGCATTACCCGGATACTGCAGTACACATTGTAATTCAAATACATATTTTAAAAAAACGCTGTCTTCTTCAATTTTAGAGCATTATATCAATTGATTGGACTTAACGCATCAAGTGTCTGGAGTAACGTGAATTCCTTTGTAAATTTGGTCCCTGCAACACAAAAAGAATCTTCATTTTGTTCATGGTTGAATGGTCGAGATGATCATTGCAGTTATCTTTGCAAACAGAAATACCTGCGCTTTCCAATCGTTTTACAAAGTTTCCTGGCTGAAACGAATACACAACCGACACCAAAGGCAAAATTGTCAAACCGTAGATAATAAGATCACTTCCAACCATATCTTGAGATATGTTTTTTTTCTTGACTGCCAAACGCAAAACTGCACGTGATTAGATAAGCTGCATATTATGAGCGGTATGTGACTATGTGATGCTATAAACTGAAGATTTTTCTTTCCCTGGCGCATCCTCAAGTCATCGACACGATCAATTCTCCATACGCTTCCTTGAGCATCACACTTGAAACGATATCGACTATAAAAAGAAATGGCGAATAGTTTGGAGAATACGATATCAGACTTTTTTGGCCAGTGCTTTTTCACTCTTTAGTTTTTTGTCGTATTTTTGCTCTGTACCATGTTGTCAAAGAAGATGTCGTAAAGACTGAAATGACAAGTACTGAGGATGATGAGATGATTCAAAAGAACTGCAACGATAAGAAGGATGACGCTTGAACAAGCGCTTTCTCGAAGATATTGGATGATCACAAGCTTTTGGTAGCCTTTAGGCCTTTATTACAATTGGTTAGTTTTCCAGAAGGGGCAAAAAAAAAGAATTTTTCTTCACGGTTTTCCACAAAGTGATCTTACTTTGGTGATTGTCCTTCAATGACATCAAAGACGATAGAGCAAAAAAAATGGATGTGACGACTGTCTATGCCGAAACAAGGCCTGTTGACGATCATAATAGTTGGTTGTCACACAAAGAAAAATATTTGTTATAAACCTAGAGGTGCTGATGGCACATACTCAAGTGGCATGTGATGTCCTTTTTTTTTACTATACATTCCAACAGCTCTGCAATTAAAAGCTTTCGTCAAACAATTTCATTTCAAAGCTGAGATGAAGAGCAGTGCCTAAAAATGTGTGCTGTTTGACGTGCTTATCCTTTATGGCTGAACAGAGTCATCAAGAAATACCATCACCACTGGCATCACTCATCGTCATCCTATTTTTTTGTATTTTCATCTATAGAATTTCCTCTCCCTTTTGTTTGAAAAAGAAGAAAAAGAGAGAAAGATTCTAAATTAAATAGAGATAGGAATGAGGGTGGACCATGATGAAAGCTGTAGACATTCCATAGCCTCTCTTTTTAGTCTTCAACCCTTTTGTCTTCCGTTTTTTTTCTCATTTTCGGCTCATCTACACTTCCAATGGCCAACCAAGTGCATGTATGCGAGTATTTTTTCGGGAAGAAACCCAGAGCAGTGTCACTTGCTCGTCATTTCATTACGTTATTTAGGCCAAGTGAAGTTGAACACAGAGGGAAAAGGATTGGCACTCATCCGTGATTGCAATAGAAAATTTTATTGTGCACACATGCAAGAATGGCTATCCATAGAAAATAGCTTGGGTGTCATCATCATCGTGAAGTAATATGTTTGAAGAGAGAAATATTGTTTTATTGCGAGCCTCTCCAGCAGCCATTTACGACATTCTCGAACATTTATTCTCTAAACATTAGGTAAAGATGACTAATCACAAAATTATTTTCAAGAGCTGTTCAAAGATTATGTTAGGAGCTTTACCAATACTCCAAAAAAATGTTTACGAAGGCTACTATACGTCTTGAAGAGCATTAAGCAATACGCTATTACTTCGAGTTGCGACATTAATTACCGAAAACCCGAAAGAGGAATGACATATGTAGAAAGAAGACATAAGTGCAATCTCTGATGTTCCAATGGAGTTGGTCGTGTAATGAGACAACTTATTTCCTTTTCTGGTGGTAATCAGGCAAAAATATCTTCAACTCTTCTATTTTATCGGTGGACCGTGATTTACACGCTTCCGCGCATAATGTTTTTTACTCGTTAACGATTCACCCACAAAAAAAAGTTGAGGAAAAGAAAGAGATTTTTTCACTGATGACGAGCAAGATTACAGAGAAAAGTATATGTAAATTAGCAGAGCTCTAGTATAATGTGCTACTAGCTAATAAAGGTGCTTTTGCAGGGAAATCGCACAAAGAATAAAGAAATTATTGTCAGATCTAACGATATGACACATGTGTAAAATTTAAATTCTAGAAAGAAGAGTTTCGTGCGCTTGCCAAGGATTTTTAATGAGCTAGCTACTCAGGTGCAGAAAAGTGTGAAATTCTGTTCCGTCCAGTACAATGCACAAAAGGCTTATAAAACGTAATTCTTTAGGACAAACAGGTAAACATGAGTGCAACCTGTGACGATCTGGAGCTATGAAGGGCCTTAGGCATGGTAGTTTTAGATGTAGGGGT